>BGPR01000399.1:92248-108861 GCA_013235015.1 Araneus ventricosus | reverse complement strand
TCATTTACCAACACTCAAATCAGAACTTTAAAAGCAATTAGTAAAAAGCATTAAATATAACAAATAGTGAATAAAGCACTATAAATTCAATTAATAAAAAATTTAAAGATACTTATCATGCTATAATGAATAAACATAAACGGATAACGGAATTTTTTTTTTACCGCGCGCGTGAGTGAAGCAGCATAAATAAAAAGAATGGAAACTTAAATAACCAAAGATTGAAAATAGTGTTTGGCACGTAGCCAAACCAGACCACGTGACCGCGTTACTTCAATCTCTGGCTTCTTATATATATTAATAAATTGCACATTTCTCCCTAATTTAAAGCAAGAAAGTTCGAAACACTTATTTTTTAATTAATTTTCCTGATGAGTACTAGCATTTTTTTCGCAGACCTGCGGTAGAAAATGGGAGGAAATATTCCTTCTTGGCTGAACTAGTATTGGCTTAGCGTGTCACATTGATTTAGCAGGGAGCTAAATGAGAATCAATGTTTCAAGAATCATGTCATGAGCAACACCTCGCGGGTACTGTTAGTATGTTATAAATGTGGCTAAAATTTCAGTTTACTTAGAGTATTTCTATCAGGGCTTTACTACTACTTACAATTGTTGTTTCCCATATTTTTGATATAATTTATTTCATTCTTTGTAGTACAATTATATAAGCGTGTTTCTTAAAAAAAATTAATTTTACTGATAATTATTTTTAGACCATGAGACTTTGTCACAATTAGATTCTCTCAACAACCTTCGTCATTTTTTTTATTAAAGCACTTCATTTAAAGATGCTAGTAATGAAAATTTGACGTATGAGCTAATATAATAATGATAATGGATAACGGGCTGATTCAGAAAGTATTTGATCTCAGCGCGGGTGGGGACCTCAAATATGGGTATGAGAAGCCACCAGATGAGTAAGCGGGGTCTCGCTTTCCTGGTGGTTACAGCAATGGTGGTGTGGCTCTTCGAATCCATCTCCGATGCCGGGTCGTAACCCTGCAATGGAGGGGGGGGGAGGAGTCGCATGGCTTATAATTGGGGGCTATAAGCTTTCAGCTACAGTGCCCATGTTGATTGTCGCGTCGGCAGGTCATTCAAGTTACCCAGATGCGTAAGAAGAGCATTTGGGTAACTTGGTCGTTTTCTTTTGGCATTCCCATATCACATAAATTGTTGAATGATTTGTTGAATTTCTGGCTTCAATAACGTGTTGTTGCTGAAAGATGGATTCGTCAAGCATTCGTTCCAAATAGGGTCAGATAACAGATTACTTCTGATATTCGAAAATCCACATACGCTCATTAATTATTTCGCTGCCAAATTTTAATTTGTTCAAATTCCCATTCTTTCGTATCTGTAGATTACAAAGGGAAAAAATCACACTGGATTTGTTTTTCTGTAGAGATTTAACTGTAGATTCTTTCCATTAGTATTAGATCTCCAAATTACATTTAAGTATTCAAATATTGGTAATCCGCACATAATAATAGTATTTTAAAGTTCTCGGCTTAATCAGATTAGAACTCCAGAAATAGTGTTAAAAAATAGTGAAATACCAAGAAAATTTTTGGACGACATTTATTTGCAGTTTCATCATTTTTACCGAAAATTAATAAGAAATAGCAACCAATACATCATGTAAATTGTTAATAAATTTAATCTTTGCAATATACTGACACAATGGTCAACCTATAGATCCAGCTTAGCAGAGTGATAGTTTTCTTTTTTTTACTTTCTCGTATACGAAGTATACAAAGGGAAAGTATTGTAATCGTCAAAAAATTCGAACTCGAGATTTTGACGAATCTTCACGTTTTAGACCTCCCTGAGTCTGAAAAACACAATTTTGGAATTATGTCTGTGTGTCTGTCTGTGTGTGTGTGTGTGTGAGTGTGTGTGTGTCTGTCTGTGAACACGATAACTCGAAAACTATTAGAGCTACGGGGATGAAATTTGGTATGTGGTCTTTAAACATAATTTGTAGGTTTCTGTCAAATTTTGGACAAAATCCGTCAACGGGAAGTCTGTCTGTCTGTATGTCCGCGGTCATGTGAACACTATAACTCAAAAACTTGAATAGCTAGATGGATAAAATTTGGTACACAGTTTTATCGTCATGAATGTAGGCCCGTATTAAATTTTGGGCCAAATCCGTCAAAAAGGGGCGTTCAAATTGCATATTCAATTTCTTTTAATCCGATTCTCATGCGCAAAGGACTGGCAGCAATCTGTTATTGTTGTAAATTTTATTTACACGTTAACGTTATTTATTGTTGCGTTGGACGTTATTTATTGTTGTAAATTTTATTTACAACAATAAATAATGTTCTCAAACATGAATTGTAGCAAATTTTTTATTGTTGTAAATAAAATTCAATCTCATTATTTCAGCAAATCTTTTATTTACGAGCTTTTGCAATTGTTACGTATTGTGGTAGTATAAATTGTTTTCTTGGGAATTCAATTCCAAAGCAGAATTTTCGCTTTATTATTCATTTCATTGCCTATTTTATCTCACCTGCTTCAAAGTAATATTTTTTTGAAACGTGGCAACAGATATTTGATTTCAGGTTTGTTGGTTTGTTTCACTTTCTCTTTGTATACTTCGTATACGAGAAAGTATTGTAATCGTCAAATAAAAAAAAAATTCGAACTGGAGATTTTGACGAATCTCCACTTAGAAAGTATACGAGAAAGTTTAGGGGAGACCACTCCCCCTGGTTTGGATTTGGAGAGCTGCTAGAGACGAATCGAAGCAGATTCTTTTGTTATCTTCCGTTTGTGCTTCAGTCACGTTAAATCTTACACACTGCATTACTCCGAATCAGCAAGGGCCGTGGTGGCCTAGTGGTAAGGTCTCGGCTTTGGGGCCGGAGGGTTCCAGCTTCGAACCCCGATTCCACTGAAGATCCGCCGTGTATGGGGCCTGTTGCACGCTAAATCATACGCAGTGGCCAAACGTCCTCCCGTTGGTGTGGCGTGGAAGTTTGGAGAGGGGGTGCTAGCTAAGGTGTCGCCCTCGTCATCTGACCATGGTTCAAAATGACGAGATCCGTCCCAAAATAGCCCTCGTGTTGCTTCAAAACGGGACGTTAACATAACTAAACTAAACCGAATCAGCAGAAGATAACAATTGCTCTTAGTTTTTAATAAAATTGGCCGTTGTTAAGTTTTTATTGGCACTGCTTGTCCCAAATGTAGCATTTAAAAGTAAATAGCAAAACTTATGCCATCACCAAGATGAAATCCGTCCGTATTTAAAGAAATCAAATATGTAAGAAGCAAAATGTAGAATTCCTTTTTGCAAAGTGAAAAAATACGAATAAAGTTGAATTTTCAAAAAAGCACACCATCTAAACAGGTGATGGAAATGAAGGAAATAAATACAATATTAACATCGAATCCAATATTATAAATCGTTACAATATTATAAATTTCAATAAAGAAACAAATTAACAAGCCACAGTTTTTTCGTTCAAGTTTCCTTTGGATTTTTATACTCTTAAAAAGATGTGGTATTAAATTCGAAACTGATTTGAGATCTGGCATGGGTGGTGTTCTACTGGTTGAAGGTGTTACATCGTCTATTGTTTCAGAGAGATCGCAGCTGAGTACGTGATCAGCGTCGTTAGTTCGAACACCAGAAGATATTAAACCGAGTTTACCAAGGTGTTCGGAGACCTTGAGTTTGTCTCGATTCGTAAGACTTGGAGAAGTGTGGTAAGTATCGGAAGTACTCCTTGGCTATGCATGTGAATATTTAAGTATACATTGGTAAGGTACGCTTTCTGTCCAAGAACGTTTTGCCAAGGGGCTCCAGTTACCCTTCCACCGGCCTTGAATATAGTATCGCTTTTTGATATGAGTTTATTCTGTGCTTCTTCAGTATTTATGTGAAACTTTCATCTGTTGTCGATTTCAGAGGAATTGTGTTTCCATTAATTTTCAGCAAACATTTTTTTCAGTTTTCGGAAAACGTATTTTCTACAATTTTCAGCAAATATACTTTTTTTCTTCTTTTCAATTTTCAGCAAACTGTGCGATGCATGATTTTGTTTTGAAGACGCGATTGACACAGTCATGAGATTTTTAGCTGCATTTATGAATAGATTTTGTTTTAGTTTTCAAAAGTTCCAGTTCTTAATCCAGACATTTATAACCAGAATGTGTGATTCCCTGTATTTTCCAAGAATAATAAATTTATTTAAGTTTATTTTTTACTCTACACGAATATTCTGCACAACTTCCTCAGGTTCAAGCGTTGCTTCAATATAGTCGGACTGAGTGTTAAAATAAGCATTCCGGGTTCATAAAAAAATAGGTGTCAACGAAGGAAAGCACTCTACGGGAATCTGAATATAACCAGATGGAAATATGAAAATATTTATTTTGAAGGCCACATGAAGGAATGCTGAGTTAAGTGTTTCTAAATCCCCCTAGTGTAGTGTTATACTTAACTTTCTCAGAAAACTAGAGATATTTCTTCACTGAAAAAAAAAGAAAGGTAGAATTAAATGAAACGGAGCCAAATTTTGGAGACAGCAACCCTTTCGCAAACGTCACTTGTTTCCCCATGCTCCTATTCTGCGACATAATTTCATTCTCTTGGCGTGAAATTGCAACGCCAAGGAGATCGCAGAGGGGAGGGAGGACGGGGATGAGTCCTGCTGTGGATTCGACCTTGCCGTCCCTTCCCCTCACCCCAAAGTCTGTCAAAGAGACGCCGGCCCGACAAGTGAAACGCGCGAAATGAACTATGTTGCCGCTGTATTTCTTTTCTTTTTTCCCGCTGGAAAGCAAAAAGATTTTTAATATATTTTTATATCTGGCCGACAGCCATTCAATGTCAGCGTAGAAGGCAGGCATGAATAAATACGACGAGGGGTTTAAATAAAACAATTAATGTTTTTTATTTTCTCGCTTACGAGATTATACGAAGAGAAAGTATTGTAATAGTCAAACACGCCAACGATTTATTTTATAGACTGAGTGCACGAGCTCTCAACCCCCGGTGCATTGCGGTTTTAATTATTTGGCCATAATAATTTGATATACCCATTAATAAAAAAGCTCCTAAAGAAAGTATTGCAACGGTCAAAAAATTCGACTTCGAGATTTAGTTGGGTCTTCACGTTTCTGATCTCCCCGATTCTGAAAAATCCGTCTTTGGAATTATGTCTGTCTGTTGATCTGAGAACACGATAACTCAAAAATAACATGAGCTAGACGGATGAAATTTGGCATGTGGTCTTTACACCGAAATTGTAGATTTCAATCAAATTTTGACAAAATTCGTCTACAAGCCGTCTGTGTGTCCCATGTCCACTGAGCCAGTTGAGTGGACATGGGACAACAACTGTAATTTAATGGTTGTAGACGTAGGGGCATGAGCGCAAAGAACTAAATGTATAAAATTTAGCATATGGTTTTTATCGTCAGAATTGTAGATTTTTGGATCAAACATTCAACGGGTTGACCGTCTATTGGTTTTATAACAGGGGTGGCGACAGTGTGTGTTTGGGGGGGGGGGGTTCCGGGGGGGGGGGGGGGCCCGTGGGCGAGGGGGTCACTGTGCCCCCCCCTCTCCAGTCGAGTCAATTTTTGTATCCAGTTCACGCAACGCGCATGAACTTTTTGGAAATGAAATGGCGGACCAGCTTGCCAAAAACGCAACAAAAAATGGCGACCTCCATAACATCCCAGCTCCAAAAAATCGCCTAAAGAATAAATGGCAATGAATGGCCCACTGGTAAAACTGGCAGACCAGTATTCAGCATCATTCCGAAGGTCTGAACAAATCCAGCATCTTGGTCAAGAGAACAAATATTATTTGCAACAGGGCATGGTCCATTTCAAAATTACCTAAAAAGGTTTAAACTCAGTAACTCAGATCTATGTGCCAGTGAGAAAATAGGAACGCCCTTCCATAGATCTATGTGCCAGTGAGAAAATAGGAACGCCCTTCCATTTTGCGACGTTTTGTCACCTAACGTACCACTTCACTAAACCAAGAGAGGATTTAACATCTATTTGGTGGCAAAATCTACTAGGCAATAAATTACCAAGGATAAAAATCAGCAGACTAATATATTTTCTAATAGAATATGAAAACCTTATTAAATTCTAACATGACCAAAACAATGCGACAAATTCTGACTCCTCCTCGGACTCAGAAACAGTCTCTCCCCCAACCAGACAAACAATTGAATTCACGAGTTTAAATTTACTTCAGAAATGATTCAAGACTCTTGATTTTTTTCCCCCTGTGTATTGTCTTAGGTCTGCAAAAGACAAGATGCATCACATAATCAAACGATCAATATAAAAATGTATAAGCAATATTTCCGCATCATTTCATCTTTTGTCACAGTGCAAATTAGTTCAACCACTATTAAATACCCCTGTAATAGCTCAATAGTTAATTTAATGGGATCACAATAAATCTGATTTTTCTGTAAATAAATTGTATATAGTAAATTCTATAACAGCCTCAAAGTTTATCAGAAGACTGCTACTGTAAATCACTCCTTGTTTTGTTTTTTGTTGGATCAATAAAGATTCTACTACACCACACCCACCCAAATTGCGAACGGGAGATCTTTATCTCTGGATTCAGAAGTGTGTCGTAGAGTAAAGTATATAAATAAAGATCTGGCAAAAATTTGAGAGGATGGTCATGATGCCCTTCCCCTTAGACAGCAGGTCGTGCACCCTCGTCGGGCGGATTCTAACACTACTCCTGTTATATAATCGCGTGTATGTGAACGGCGTTCATGAAACTCAAAAAAGTCACGACTTCGATAAATGAAATTAGGTATGTGGGTCTTGCTACCAAATTATAGACAGGTATAAAATTTTTACCCAATCGGTCCAAAGAGAGACGTCCAAAAGGCACACCCGGTTTTCATCACTAACCTACGAAATATGAAACGCCTCATATTTTGTAAGTAGTATACTGATTGATCAGCAAACTACAACCAGTGTTACAAAATTTTCTAATCGGATTTAAAATAACATTATAGAAATTTTATATGTACTAGAAATACTATATTTATAGCAAAAAACTATATCGCAAATTATAGCTTTTAGAAATCAGTCGAAGCTTCATTAATCGCATTAGTATTCAGGAGTTTTTAAAATACCGTAAAACCTCCGTAAAAGGAGTTTTTAAAATACCGTAATAACTCAGGTTAACCGAAACTCGGGTTATCCGAAATGCCCCAGAAATCGCTAATCCAATAAACACGCTTCTGAAATACTTTATGGTACGAAAATTATGTTTACATCACCTTAAAGAGCAAAAAATTACCTTTTTAATGATACCAATTTAATTGCTGTACAATTTTTTCTCTAACTGTAATTAAGGTTTCAAAATTTATTTTAAACTGAAATTTTAACAATGCTTTTATTGTTATAAAACCAAATGTATTGTTTCATCAAATCCTTTATTCACGTGTTTTTACCATTGTTAAAGCTAAGAAAATATTGCTTTTTTTTGTCAAGGTAGACTTCTGACTTCCACTGTTATTTTATAGCATGTAGGGTTGTATGATACTGTATCAACTTGATACTTTGTATCAGATACGCAAAAGTATCAGATACACCTAAATGATACAGACCAAAAGTATCAGGTATTCGGTATCAGTTCTCGGACTCGAATGATAACGATAAGTAATTGCTTCCGTCGCGTTCCTTTTCGGTCGGCTGATACGAAGTATCATATGATACATTTTGTATCATTGTATCATGTTGATATATCAGATTGATACAGTTCCGGGTTGAGGATAGCTTCGTGTTTTCGGTAGAGGAACGATGATGAAGTGCATGTGGCCTTGGTTTTGAAGTCATGACGGGTGGGGGGGGGGGAGAAATAAATAGTTAAGTGTATCGGCAGGCGGGATTCCCGAGCTGGGAGTGGTATGTGTGGGATTGATATGTAATGTATTAATTTTGTGGAAAAGATACGATAGGATTCAGCATCATACACGCGGTGTAGGAACATCTCGATCGAGAATGATCCCCGAAGTAGGTAGGTACTTTCTTATTAAAGAACAATTAAAATAGTGGCGAGAAGAGAGGTACAATTTTCTGTAATAAAAAAAATAGCCAGAAAATATTTTTGCATGCTTGTGACATCCGTCCCATGAGAACTCATTTTTTCGATAGTGGTATTGATCTTAAATTACAAAAAAACCCGATATTATCTTCTGACAAAGTAAAAAAATTAGTGTTTTAAAACTATAATTAAATTATTTTTATCTCTCTTTAATTCTTTTGTTGCTGTACCTTGTATGCTCTCAATGTTATACTTTTGTTAATATACCTACTTCCCTCTTTTCTTAATTAAAGAGAAAATTCACGTTTTTTGTTTTAAGTTGTTCATATTAAACTCTAAATATTAATAGACATTTAGCTTTAAAAACTATTTTCTCCATCTCTTCCAAAATTGCTCGTTACTTTTAGCTTTAGTTGCTGATTTTAATTTTGTACATTATTTCTTAAAGCATTTGTAAAAAGTAAAGACTTTTCTAAAACTTAAAGACTGATAACAACAGTTCCATTTTCATTTTGTTTTAGAGTACTTTATCGTATATTTATATATTAAAATATAAATATTTTCTGTTTAATTAAATTTTTTAAATCGTTATATTCTGAAAATTCTATTCATGTTCAGCATTTAATTTTTATGTCCAATTTATTTTACTAATAATAATTCTGTTGTTTGAGTTACTTATTTGTTTCGAATAAAGAAATGCTTAAAGCAAAATACATTTATTTAATCATAGAAAATCCCATCAATCTTATATACTTAATAAACATTGCAATAAAAGGTAAACAAATGCGTCAGAAATAATTTTATTCCAGGTAATGATAAATAATATATATAGTTAGTTTAAAAAACACACACACGTAACACATGCTAGCATTGCCAAGGCAGGAATCTCTTATCACTACCCGATTGCCTACCCAGTTCCGTACCGACATCGACAGGAAGGGATCGGTTATCGGTTGTATCAGATACAAAAGTATCAAGTAAAAGTATCAAGCACAAGCGCGTATCAGTATCAACTTGTACCTGATACAGTGAAACCTGGTATCAACCCAACTCTAGTAGCATGCACTAAACTTCCCACAACAAAGATTATATAGCCAGATTGAGTCCCAGTGCTATGCACTTTTACTCTATTTGAACAAACATTGATTGCCTAAGACTCAGAACATTTTAATTGGACAAAATTGCGTAGCTTTTAATATGCAATGAAACATCCAATGACGTTAGTTTAGTTCAAAATAAACATTCTTTTTCAAATCTTCTCGCATTTTCATTCAAACCATACTGTTATAAGGCGATAAAAAGGCTATATTTGAAAGTTTTTATTCAACAAGAAAGGATTCAAAGAAGATTTACGTTTGTTGGAGAAAGATAGTTACAATATTTGTAGGGAAAAAAACGGAAAAAAAACGGAAATAAAAACCCAGGAGGCCGGTATATGAAAAAATATGGATCCCGAGCAACGCCGAGTTTTCAGCCAGTATTCCATAACTATGCGAAAGTTCGCATGATTTAAATGATTGGCATCAAAGTGTTTGAACAATTCCACCCAATGGCTTTCGGTTGAAACATACCCAGCGTTCCATTCTGCCAATTTTTGCGGTGTAATATAGTTAGAAATAAATGCGAGACAGTGACAGGTATGCCCCGTCATCGTTGTGTTACTTTTTTTAAAAAACTTTTTCGCACCTTTTTTTAAAATTGTTACCATATTTACCCTCTATTTCTGAAAACGGGACATTTCGGTGTCCCAAAGCTGTGGGACAACGGGACAAGCTGCCTAAAAACGGAACGGTAACATTACCCATCCCTGGTATACGAGAATATCGAGGGGAGTACACTCTCGCTTGTTTCTCCCAGGAAAGCAAAAAGAATTTTAATATATTTTTATAACTGGCGGACAGCCACTTCATGCAGGAGAGAAGGCGGGCTTGAATAAATACGACGAAGGGGTTGAACAAAACAATTAAATGTTTTTTCCTCATCATCTTCGTTCAACCCTGCTGGTAACGGACGCGGAGTTTTTCGAGGAACTTCAGTTAAGTAGCCGCGAAGGTTAATCGTGTATTCGTCTATATTCAAAGCTCTTTTTTATGCGTGTGTGTGTTTCGGTGAAGGTTAAATAGTATTGTTCGATTTCAGTACACTATGAAGTAAGGAAGGAGCCGAAAAACGTCACTGCGGCAGTAGTGTTCGGTAGTTGCAGTGGCGGAAAGGATTGAGCGGCACGTGGCAACCTTGTCGGATGTCAGTGACTTTTTCATGGTGTGTTTACCAGGAAGGAGGAGGAAAGTAAATAAAAATTATCCGTAAAAAGTGAAAATTCTTTTCCCTTTCGGTTGTTGTGTGATGGATTTCTTTCAGTTCTTCGATGACGAAAAGCGCGAAACCATCAGATCCACTCCATCTACCACTCTTTCGTGTGTTAAATAAAGAGAGAAGGACATTACGCGGTGTGACAGGCTAAAAATTGTATTCGGTATATGCAAAATTTTAGCGAACTGAAATGTTATATAGGGTGTGCACAAATTGTCATGGTTTCCTTGCCTCATAACTTTTGATTAAGGAACATGACAATAAATATTTTTACATATTCATAAGGTATAACTCAAAAAGTTTTTTTAATAACACAAAGTTAAGTAACTCCCACATGGGCAGCCTTTCGCGACATTTAACCTATTTTAGAGAGGGTTTAGTACCTAAATATCACTATTTCTGTGATATTTGGGGTACTAAAATCACGTATGTGGCAGTTAGTTCCAGTTACTTTAACCATCTAACTGGAACGCCTTTTCAATACCCGGCTATTTTGTTTGTCACTTTTAGTGTCTCAAGCGCCATGTTTTGGATGAATTGTGCCAAACATAAGGTTAAAATTTATCTAATTTTCGTTATAAGAGTAAAGTGAATAAGGAGAAAAAAATTATTTTATCCAATGTTTTATAGAGACAACGGCTTGTTTGTAGTGATAAATATAAAGACAATAAAACTAGCAGCAAAATGAAGGAACTAAAGCAGGCAAAAGTTTAGAAAAGAAATAAATTCAAAATAAAATTATACTAACAAATAATGTTAGGAATCTAAAAATCTTTTGATGGAAATGTTCTCCAACCAATTCTCGCAATGTTAATGATGATGCAAACAAAAGATTGCGATGATGATTAAAAGTGGAACAGTCGGTTAAAATGTGCAAAACCATGAAAACCACCTGGCATGTAGGTCGCATTGGTGCATTTTCTCCAAATAACAAATGTCTATGTGTAAAGCGTGTGGTCGAGACGAGTCGGTTTTACATCAATCTCTTGCAACAGTTGTCTTACAACAGTCTTGCAACAGTTGTTGTGGCGGAACAGGCCACAAACCAATGGAAACCTTAATGGAATGGAGTCTGTTCTATATCTGCCGATTCCAGATTTCTTACCATAACTGACAGATTGAACTAGCGAATGATATTCGGAATCCAGCACAATATTATATTTGTAAACATATTTATTATTTATGCCTGACAAAAGCATGACTACAACTTATTTATTGTTATAACAGTGTATGATATCACATGAGTGACAACACTCAGATGTTGACTGACTTTGAATTTAAAAGGAGATGAATACGAGTACGGTTGAACGATGTTACGTTGTGCGCAGATACGGAGTGTAATAGTTGTTTTTCAGTGTTCTAATAAATGTTAGTTTAGTCTTGGAAGAAGTATCATTAATGCCAATCAAAAAGCCAACATATTGAAAAAATTTGTTGTTAAAAAGGAGATGACTTCAATAGCGATTGGATGTATATGATTGTTAAGACCAGAGAAGGTTTACAAAGCACTCATGCTATCAGAATAAATGCAGAGCTGCCGCGGGGCAGAAAGCGAAATCTCCTGAAGTGTATCGAAGATATCCATTACTTCAGTTACTTAAGATACAGTTACTTAACACATTGCGGGTGGATCAAGAGCAAGGGCGGATCCGGGGAAGGGTGCTTTCGGGTCTCAAGCTCCCCCTTTCGGGCCTAAAATCATAGACAGTCCAGAATGCCTATATGTATTGAATTTTTTAAAAACATTTTTTATCTATACTTTCCAGAAAAGTATGTAATTAAATGCCCATGCGAAGACTGAAGCTTAAAATATATTAATTTATAGAAAATACCATAGCATTTAATTTCCGTTAGAGAGCCACTGAAATTCCGTTCGCTGCAATGTAGATATCTTTCTGAATCTTAATGGTATTCAACTGGAATTTTTATATAGCTGCCCAATATATGACAGAAAAATGCGAACACATTCGAAAAAATGTGTAAATCCTAACATTTCTCGAAAAGCTGGAAGGATTTTCTTTGAACTTCGGCCATGTAAAGAGGAGGCTTAAACCCACATATGACAGTGAAGATTCGGTGACGAGGGCATTTAGGGGGCTGGCAGAAATTGATGAAGACGAAAATGATTTGGGACTCGCCTCGTTTCACAGAAAGTTGATCATGATTTGCAACTTTCATTAATGATTTTATTTTATGTGTGCAATATTTACATGCATATTCGTAAAAATAGCACGAATATTCGTAAACATACTTCTTGAAAAAATAAAATCAAAAATTTTCCCGCATGTGTTTTGCTTATAACATGAAGATTTTTTAACTATATTATACCATGTTTACAAAATGCATGGATATATATGAGAAGAATAGTAATAAAATCTGAAGTAAATACTTTGAATATTAAAGGAAATATGAATATTTGTAGTAAAGAATTTCTTGCTGCGCATGAGCGAGACGTAACGTAATTTTTTTCATAACTTCAAAGCTAGATATATTGGGCAACTTATATAAAAAAATTCCAGTTAAATACCGTTAGGATTCAGAAAGATATTGGCATTGCAACTTGGTGAATTTCGGTACACTCTAAGAGAAGCTAAATGATGAGGGTTCTTGCACAAACTGATGTATTTAAAACTTAAATCTTCGAATAGTTATCGTCGAAATGCAATTTAAATAATGTATTTAATTTATAAGTATATAAGGGCATTCTGGAAGTTCATCCTTCATAAAATTCAATATTGCTGTTCGAAGATTCAAGTTTAAAAATATAAATTTGTGTAACAACCCACATCATTTAGTTTCTCTTGAAATGCAACCGAAATTCTCCTCGCTGCAATGCCGATATCTTTCCAAATCGGAACGGTAATTAACTTGAATTTTTATATAAGTTGCTCTATATATATGGCTTTGAAGTTACGGAAGAAAATTAAGCTACTTTTCGCATATGCGCGTTAAAAAAAATCTTTACTACAAATACTCATATTCCTCTAATATTCAAAGTACTTACTTCAAATTTTAATGCAAAGTTTCCCTGACATATTGTTGAGTATTCCTTAAATTTCCTTTAATTTGGTCGAAAACTCTGCATGGTATAAGCAAAAAACATGCGAGAAAATTTGGAATTAACTTTTTATGTCACTCACCTATATCTGGCTTTTAAATTAAGAAAGAAAATCATACTTTATTTTGTACATGTGCCATTAAAAATTATTTCTACAAATACTCATAATTCCTTGAATATTCGAAGTATTTACTTTTAATTTTAGTATAATGTTTCGCTAATATATTGTCATGTATTCTTTAAGTTACATTTAATTTGTTGAAAACTATAAATGTTATAAGCAAAAGACGTGGGGGATTTCTTAAAAAAATTTATATACGTACTGTTTTTACGAAAATTCATGTAAATACTGCGCCCAAACAAAATCATTGATGAAGGTTATAAATCATTATCAAGTTTCTATGAAACGGGGCAAGCACAAATCAGTTCCGTCTTCGTTACGTTTTGTTTGATACGCTGAATGCTCTCATGACAGATCTTCATTGCAAAACGAGAGTTCCTACAGTTATAAGTGCCACTATTCTCCACAACTGCTTTTGAACCATTGTACCAGTATTGACTCCAAACTTTTGTGCAATTTACGAATTATGCTTAACTTTGGTGTGGGCACGAGTGAATCTGACGACTTTAACAGTGAAATGAAGGTTGCTAGAAGCAAACAATTGGAGGAAATGTTCCTTTAAATCAATTCTGAAGAATATTTCAGACAAGTGATATTGATACCTATAGTTGATCATTTTATTTCCGAACTTGAGTTAAGGTTTAACACATGCTTTTATGGGATTTCATCTCTGGAAGGCTTCATACCATCGGAGAATGGAACCACAACGACAATGATACAGCTTTGAAGTACAACAGGTTTTTTTTTTAAAGCTCTAAGTTTCAACTAAAATCAGAATTCAAATTATGGCGAGCAAAATGGGAAAGTGTGGTTACGAAAACTGAGACAACTATTGCAACTCTTAAAGCGTATGGTAGGTTCTTCTTTACGACGTGGTAATTCTTCAAATATTTAGAACATTTCCTAAGTCAACTTATTTACGCAGCTCAATGGGCTAGCCCTTGTTATGGGCTAGCATTAGCCTTAGCCTTAACATTCATAAAAATAGAAAATTCAGTGTTGAATATATGATTGGCATATTTTTAAAAACAAAATAAAGGATATCGGCCTTGACTAGTTGGCAATCTTGTGAAGAGGACGAAACTTTGAGTGAAAAAAGAAATGAAACAATTTTTTGACTATATTGTATTTTTTAAATGCAGAAAATACGAAAAATAAGAAGAAAAAAAATAATAAATTTCTCCACAGAATTCTTCGTGGATTCCTAGATCCGAATATAATGTATTTATTTAATAAATTAAATTAACATTTTCTTAAAAAAATGTTCATAAAAAATTATTAATTCGAAATCAATAATTAATTTAGTTAATTAATTCTTAATTTAGTTACTTAATAATTAATTTAGTTAATTAATTCTTAATTTAGTTACTTAATAATTAATTTAGTTAATTAATTCTTCATTTAGTTACTTAATAATTAATTTAGTTAATTCTTAATTTTTAAGAGTTAAAAACGCAGAAAATTTGTTTGAGAGTAGCCCTCCTCCCCAGTGGTCATAATGACCAATATTCCTGTAAGAGAATTAACGAGCGTAACAAGAATATTTTGAAGCTAAACATGCGCTCTTTCAGGTTGGACAACGTAAGTTTAAACCATGGTTAGACAGACAAGGATGGGACTTGAACAGGCACTTCCTCCCTCTCCATACTTCCACACCATACCAGCAGGTTTCATCCTCGATGGATTTAACTTGAACCAGGCAGTATATTTGAGATTTAGCCCTGAAACCCACGACCCTCTGGTCCCGAAGGCGAAATTCGGCCACGAGGCTACCGTGTCTTCAACGTGTGAGAGTGATATACAGGGTCAAATACGGCAGTTTCGCTTAGCATGAGCTATCCCACAGAAAACACTTGCGAGTACGACCCTTTGCAGCTTGTCGGAGATTAAATAGATGAGTTTACAAGAACAGATGTTGATTGTGTTGCTGGAGGACATGAATTTCTCTGTTGATGATGAGCACTTTGCTTAGGTTAGACAAGTGGGATGAGCATGCACTGAAGGCACACTCCGACAGATGGGCTGGCGCGAGTCAAGCCGTTTTAGGTCTCTGTTCTTAGCTAACATTTCATATTACATTAACGACTCAGACTTCAACATAAATGGAAAATAACTTTTGAGATAAATGAAAATGTCGGATAATAAGGAAAGAGAAAGGGAATATCTCAGACATTGTTTAATTGGCAGAAGATATTGTTTAATACGGGTTTCTCCATTAAGTATAAAGGAACCTGTATTATGTAATATCTTTCGTAATATATTATAATTGAAGATCGAAACCGCAGGCGCATAACTAAAAAACTAATCAGCGAGGCTTATCTTATTTTTTAAAAAAGGAAAACGGCAGTAAAGCAATTTAAAGACAAAAAAAATTAGTTTAAGTTGTGCTTCGTTACAAATCCGTATATTCTAGAAGCTATATAAAGTTATCTCATGAAAAGAATCACGTCCGTACTTTAGAATCCATTTTTCTATTTAATCTATTTCAAAGCTACTTAAATATAATTTAGTATATCCTTATGAGTAATAAACAACACTGATTTTACTTGACTGTTCATTAAGCTTGTCCATGTCATTGTTTACAAGCTAAACTATTTAACTGTTCGTCACTTCACACTGATGATAAAAATTCATCCCTCACGAAAAAAAAAATTAACGAAAGATTAACCACGGCATTCACTACCACAGCAGTCTAATCGGATTGGAGGAACATTCAATGCATGGAACACGGGCAACTGATGTTGACCTCAACGATAAGCGAAACAAAAACACAGCTCACAAAAGTAAAACTACTGAATGCATTTTCAGATTTATGATTATTAATTATCCACGGAAACTGAATGTTGAACAACAAACTCTATCGGAATACATTCAACCCTCCTATAATACGGTTAACTCGTTTTTAGTGTTGTATAGAAATCAGGTTGTTGGAGAGATGTCAATAATGCCGAGTTGTAGGTCGATGGAGGCTATGTTTCCATTTTAATGTTGCTATTTTTGCACCCAGTTATACGGAATCTGTGTTATCAGAATGTCGCGTTGTAGAAGCACAAACACAAT
>BGPR01000399.1:65388-85998 GCA_013235015.1 Araneus ventricosus | reverse complement strand
CTACATCCACTGGATTGGAGTACAACGAGGTCCACCACAATTTCCACCCTAATACGACCCTCACATTGCTTTGTGGTTGGATTCTGTGGTTGGCATAAGAGAAGCTTCGTGAATAAATGTATCTTTTCAACCGAGTACATTCAAGCCTCCTGTAACACTGCAAGTAATGTATCGAACAGAGCAAAATGAAACGTACAAGCTTAGGAATGTGCAATCAAAAAATGGGATGAAAAATAAGTGCTGTAAGAAGAGGAATGTGTGGGTTCATTATGTTGCGCAATGTGAAAACTGTTTCTTCAGGATGCCTTGTAGTTGGAGGGCTGTCGCAATTTTTACTCTGTTATATATATACTGTTACTGTTATATGGGAAACGTCAACAGAATATCATGTTAAAGGAGAGCCGAGTACAATTAATGCATAACAGGTTTTTGACTGAACTTGCAAATAAGACAGCTTACATTTTTGTGTGAGTGTTATAAGATTTTTAATACATCAAAGGCTGCTAAAAAATGTTATTTATATACCTTTATTTAACTAACATATTTCACTTGACAAAGATGAAATTTGGCTATCAATTTTTCATTCACTTCCTAATATGTTAGAGTTTTGAAATTGTGTACACTTATGTACTCTCGATGACAGCACACTATTTTAATAATTTCTGAATTTAATTATCAGTTAACAGATTAATTTTAATTCATACGTGTGGCGCCACCTGGAGTGAAGTTCAGGGAAAAATATATTGATTTCAAAATTCTTAAAATGGATTGATTTCAAGATTCTCCTTCAAGATTTCTTACCCGCTTAAGGACCGAGTTATTTTGTCTACGGCATTTAGGACGAGTTACCTCGGGATAAAGCCTTCAGCGATTAATAATTATTTGGGTTGGCGATAGGACTAAACGTGGCGTTATGTCAGCATTCAAATCAAACGTCGATCTAACTGTGGTAGAGAGGAACGCTCTGCATCTCCAACATAAACTTTATTACTATCAACATGTAATTCGTATTGGAAGAATTAAGAGATTCAAGAGGCATTTTCAAACGCAGTGGCGTAGCTGCAACTTTTGTAACACGGGGCGAACTTACAACATGCCGTCCATCCTTTACAAGTTACATAACGCACGCACATAAACCTGAAAATAAAAATAATAAATTCCAGAAAATAATATTTTTTTTTAGTTACGTAATTCGGCGATTGACGCCCTCTATCTCTGCATACAGGTTGCGAAATCGTGCGTTCCTCACCAGTCATTCTTTTACATATCGGCAATTTCCCAACAAAAGGAGCAAAATACGTATCATTATTGTTTAGCAACGGATTCGAAAACCCTCCGTGCTTTTGCGCGTGCGCCGGGCGGATTTATTTTCATCAAAATAGGGGGAAAGTGAAGAATGGAAGGGTGATGTTTACATTTTATTGAGCGTGATCTAACTAAGAATTCCGGAAATGCGCTCATATGACTCATTGCCTGACACCCCTATCCGGTGTAAAATCGTCCAAAAGTGGTAGTCTCGGAATCCTTTGCTGAAGAGTACATCTTTTTTTGTGTGCATTCAGTGGCTGAACTAGTGACGCTGTTCTTATTTATAAAATATTTTCCTGCATGCCTGATTTTGCTGCCCCTTTCGAAGTCCCGCCCCCTATATCTACGCCACTGTTCAAACGCAAAGGTTAAAACAAAGAAGATCAAGACACGCTTCTGCTCTGTATGAATAGGACTGGTCAAAATGAAGTTATAGAGGGCGCCACGGCACACTTCAATAGGAAATGTCAGAAGTCAACAGTAAAAATGAATTGCAAAAATTAATACATTAAAGACTGAAAAAGTAGAAAATAATTGAAATAAAAAAGTCTTTTTAATACATTAATAAAACTGTTTTTTTAAAAACTAATTTTATCAAATTTAATTTTTAAGTACGAAAGACTGATTTTTTACACACTGAAGTTTTTTTACACACTTCAGTGGTAGATAAGCAATTACTTATTTGTTGAGTATCTGATTCCTTTTATTAGAATAATAACAACAAAAGGATTCTTCTTATGGTATTTATGTGAATTTTATTTTTGTGATGGATTATATATCATAGAATAGATTCCTTTTTGTTGAATTAAAGGAAATGAATTTTCAGAATAAATCAAGAAAAATAAGATTTATGGAAAGCTATTTGTTTATTAACTCAGAATAAATGTTTTGAGTTTCATTTCATTACAAAAAGAACCACAAAAAAACACGAATTCTTATTATGATGTTTACATGAAAACTATCAAGATTTTCTTTCTTTGTTGTTGAATCGAATCAAATGGATTCTCAGAAAGAATGACGAAAATAGGTTTAATGAAAAAACTTTTTGTTCAATGATTTCTATAAGAAATAAAGCTTATTTATGTTAACAAATCCATCTGATTCTTTCCAAAAAAAATAAGAGATTCGCCTTCCTTGAAAAATAAAATTAAATCAATGAAGAGTAAAATTACTGCATTTGAAGGTGTTAAAAATACATTTTTTACCCATAAAGTTACCGATAATAAAGCTTCAAAAAAGATTTTGTTTAAACAAGAAAATATTGAAATTCGTCATTGGAGTGTTTTTCTCTTTGACTTTCTGTAGTATACTTGCACAATATACCTCTTCTTGTATTTCATAGCACAGTGTGTACACAAATGAAGCGACTAATTTCAAAAATTATTAAAAAAAAACCCTAAAAATGTTTAACAAAATTTTTTAAAAATAAGAGCGCATCTCAAAGTTTTTTTCAGATAGGTACCGCTTCGTTACGCCATTCTAAATTTGTTACAGCGAGAAATTTCTGTACGCAATGGCTACAGATCAGCAGAAGCTGATGCGTGTTTACCGGGTTTCTTTTCTTTTTTTTTTATAGTTTTTCTTGAATATCACGAACACTCTTCAGGTTTCATACTACATATGAATTAACGGATTAAAGAGCGTAAAATTCCCTACAAATACATGCTTTTATTTTTCTTTCAGTTTTAATATTTTCTCAGGTAATGGCTATAAACAAATTTTTGATTTCCAGTGATTTACGGCCCCCTGGACCACCGAAATGGCCTTTTACCTATCTGAAAGAAGAAAAAAACTTTTTGAGATGCGCTCTCATTGAAAAAAAACCGTAGTTCCAACATTTTTAGTTTTTTTAATTAATTTTTGAAATGAGTCACTTCATTTGTGTACACCCTATATAATGAGTTAATTTTTGAAATGAGTCACTTCATTTGTGTACACCCTATATAATGAGTTAATTTTTGAAATGAGTCACTTCATTTGTGTACACCCTGTATAATGAATTTTAGTTTAGTTATATTAACGTTCCCTTTCGAAGCAACACGAAGGCTATTTTGGGTCGGCTCTCGTAACTTTGAATCGCGGTCAGATGACGAGAACGACACCTGAGCTGGCACTCCCTCCAAACTTCACCACACCAGCGGGAGGACACTTGGCCACTACGTATGATTTTACGTGCAACAGGCCCAACACACGGCGGATCTTCATTGGCATCGGGTTTCGAGCCTGGAAACCTCCGAAGTCGAGACTTCGCCACTACGGCCCTTAACAGTATAGTGAAAAAAATCTAGCAAGAATTTTTAGACATCTCCCTTTTAACCAATTGGGTCTAAAAGGGATACAAATCCATAGCTTCGGTGACGTCCTAAATTTCATCTCTCTAGCTCGTTGCGTTTTGAATTATTGCGCCCACATTCACACCAATAGGCAGACCCACAGAAGGTCAATTAATTCGCGGATTGAGCTCAAAATCTGATGCACATCTGCAGTTCTGGTGCAAAATCATACTCTCAATTTCTTCCACCTAGCTTCCGATGTTTTTGATTTATCGTACTCTCATGCACAGGGACGACCAACAGACTGACTTACCGTAATCTGGATTTCAACTAAATTTGATAAAAAAAAAAAAAAATCTGGAATTACGTTGCGAGGACAGCTTACGAAATTTCATCCGTTTATCTCGATGCGCTTCTGAGTTATCGCTTTCACAGACAGATATAGTTACAAAAATTAACTTTTCGAACTCAGGGAGATCATAAAACGGAGAGATTCATCAAGATCTTGAGGTATAATTTTTTTGACGATTATAATACTATCACTACTTCTATAGTTCGCATAGGAGAAAGTAAAAATAAATAAATAGAGTTTCAATACAATCAACAAGATGAATAAATTTAACTTAAACTTTAAACAGAAATAACAAAATTTAAACAATAAAATTTAGACAAGAAAATTTCAGGCAATAAAATTTATACAATGTTTAAGTAGCGCGCAATTGCAGTTGCATACAAAAAACAATGGAAATCAAAGTCATTCAAAGAAAGCAAAAAACTAAGATAAACTCCGAGACAATCGAAGTAAACAAACGAGGAATCCATTTCAGTCCATTTTATCAAGGGCTAAGGACTGAATTCGAAATGGATTCAAAATATTTGGGAAATTTTTCTGTAAGAAGCATGCATTACGCCAAATATAGCTTCTCTTAGCCCGAAATTTCCCAACAAAAGACAAAGGAGATCAGTACCATCTAAAAAGCATTATTTTAAAATTCAAATAAATAAAAATACTTTTTTGTTTGACAGTTGCTAACTACATTGTCACACTAACCACGGTTATTATTAGTTTAGTTATACAGTGAAACCTCTCTGAGCGGCCACCCCTCCGTTCCCAGAAAAATTGGCCTCTCAGAAGGGGTGGCCGCTCTGAAGGGTTTTCGTTACAATTACAAGATAATTGCTATAATACATAATATAAACAAGTCTGACACATATTTCTTATTTAAAGTGAAGTTTGAGACTTATCTAAAGAGAAAATAGTACTTTATTTAATAATTTTTTACATTTTTTGAAAAAAGGATACAATTTGAGACTGTTTTAAGCTTTTACCCTTCTCGGAAAAAAACCGTTTTTTCAAGTTCGTTTTTCAGTTTAAAAAGTAAATCTCTAACCGATGCTTTTGTTAAATGGGATGGACGAACCCACCCGGCGGCCGTTCAGAGGGGTTGGGTGGCCGTTGCTAGGGGTTATTTTAACATTAGGTCTATGGGCCGAAAAATCCGGTGCCACGAAAAATTGGCCGTTAAGAGGGGCGGCCGTTCGAAGAGGTTTCACTGTATTAATGTCCCGTTTTCAAGCAACTAGAGGGCTACTTTGGACGTACCTCGTAATTTTGAACTGTGGTCAGATGACGAGGACGACACCTGAGCTGGGGCATCCCATTCCAAACTTAAGCTGCTCTCTCCCCGCTGGTCCTCTACCGGCCTTACACCCTTCTTGGGTAGGCCGGGCCAGTGTGGATATTTTTTGCACCACACCAGCGGAAGGACGTAAAGCCCATGATTTAACATATACTTGGCCCAGAAACACGTTTGATCTTCAGTGGAATCTGATCTCGAACCTGGAATCCCCCGGCTCCGAAGCCGGGACCTTACCACTAAGCTCCATGGTTCTTATTAACACATTGTTGACATATTTTTTTTGACATCATCTGCAAATTAGATGCAGCTCTGCGAAAATCTGAAAACGTTATGTGATGTCACCGCTCAACAGTGTTTCGGTATCAAAAGACATTATTGACCGGAGACGTCATATAATGTCTTTTGATACCGATTATATGATTACCATTATATGACGTCTCCGGTCAATAATATGTTAATTTTAACCGATTAATCGCGTTGACCGTAACATATATACAAACAGAAATTTATAAATCATATTTTAAAGGAATTTTATTTCTAGTTACAAACAGAATCCTCCCCACTTATAATTTTATTTCCAAAGATCCATAATATGGTGACAGTCCCAAATGTCAAATCCAATGTATAGACAAACAACCCTTCGTTTATCTTCCATTTAGAAGAGAACTTCTGCCCTTTGAGAATTATTTCCCTTAAAAAAGATTTTTTTACATTTTTTTTAAAAGGATGAGAGGAGAAGTTTACAATACTACACACTTTAAATCTTTTGAAACGTCAGTTTCGATTGAGAAAAAAAAGGCGGCATCCTTTTATTTCTTCGTAGGGAAAAAACATCTTCAGAAAATAACCCGTATTACGTCTAGTACCGGCGAAATTTGTTTCTCTTCAGAAAGTATTATCGAATAAAATATTGTCTTAAGTAATTTGAAAAACATTTAAGAATGTAACAAGAAGGGAAAAAAATTGTTTTCGTAATTTTTTTTCTATTTTGTTTGTAAACTTTGTTTAGAATTTAGATCGTTCGAGCTTTAGAGCGCTCGCTCTCTTTTTTGAATTAACACTACTTCTGGAATAAAAACAGCTTTGGGAAAGAGTTTTTGAAAGTTCTAGCCTTAAAGTGTTGCTTAGACGACAAAAAACGCTATTTCGCACGTTTTCTTTTAGTTTATTTTTTGCAAACTCTTTTCTTAATAAAACAGCCTTTCAGATCTATTTATCTGAACTAATTTCTTGCTTGTTCCTTTGAATTAAACGGTACAGCTAATTAAGTGCCTTGAAAATCTCTCTTAATTTTTCAACACTTAAACTAATGTCGATGTAGAGGTCTTTTATGTATTTCTTTTAAGCAATTTTATAATTGGATTAACTGCATATCGCAAGCAAAAACTGCAGAAGTTTTGTTTAAAAAAAGATGATAAAAATTAATGCATACTGTATACCGTTTTTATACTATGGAGATTTTTAAGATAAGATTTTTTTGAAATCAGAAATCGACTCGCACTGTTTTTGTTTTCGGTGTGAATAATTGCATTGAAACAAGAATTGAAAGGAAAAACAAATTCACTTTTAGGAAGACTCTAAAGTCATTACAGCGAACGTGATATTAAAAAAAAAAAAAAATCAGTGAAGTCCATTAGTGTGAAGTCACAGTCACATGACAAATCTAACTCCGCCTGTCATCTAAATGAATAATTAAATAATGCGCTCGAAAAATAAATAAGAAAATTAAGAATTATATTATCTAAAATGAAACTTAATGTGAAACTCTCCGTTCTGCGTGGGGTTTCTTTTATGTGAGTGATGGAGACGAATAAAGACCAATGGTTTTTATCCCGATTATTTATTGACTTCGTTACGGGATACGGACAATGTACACACAACAATGATGAAATATTTACATGATGACACGAAATATAAAATGCTCACCAGCTCAGTTACATTTCGAGCTGTGAGTTTAATATCAAAACACTATTGACACTTCATGTAAAACACCCACTGGCTAAAACTCTAGTCCGCCACTCGCTAAACCCATCTGCAACTTCGTCAAGCAACTTCCTCCGTTCTTCTCTACTGTCAACACTCGACAGCTGCCAGCGCTTCGTTGCTCCGCAGCGCCCTCACACTTAACATGCAATAATTCCTTAGCAAATTTTAGTGAAAGCTTTTATTTTAAAACAATTTTCTCAACTATTTTTGTTTAAAAATGTTGTATAGTAGGAGAGAAGCTCTCACGACTCAGGGTTACGACCAACAGTTTAACCCCTTAACTGGTTTGTTTTCTCAACTGCATTTTGTGAATGCGTTGTCATTTTAATTCAATTGACAACCTAAAGAACAGTTGAAATTTTTACGGGTTCCATGTAATTTCTGTATCGAATTATAACGTCTGTGAATGTCTTTTAGTTTTTAAGTTTAAGATTACGATAATTCGATGCGCGTACCGGCAAACCAGTCAAGAGGTCATGAACCAGATGAAATTCAACAATAGCAGTTTTTAAACAACACACTTTTATTAGTATACGAAAAAGTATGATTTTTTATTTAATTTGGATTTTAATTTATAATTCCATTATTATAAATACTAGAAGATTTGTCCCAGTCTAAGACGGGCTTTTAGCTTGCCAACAACATTTCAGATCTGATTGTTACAGATTTATTGAAGAAAGCTGTAGTGGAACATCGGCAGAGTGCTTAAGACATTAAAAAAATCATGAAAAACAGAAATGATGAATCAATTGACACTAACTTTCTTTTTGAAAAAAAAAATTCAATGCCAAAATCAAGAAAGAAAAATAATTTTTTTAACGAAAGCGAAAGTAAAGATCTCCGAGAAGTGGGGAAAAATTAATTATAATATAACTTCTATTTGACATTAACGGGTTCCCGCTCGATGAAACAAAAAAAAAAAAAAAAAAAATTCATAAAAAAAAGAAACTGCTAAACTTGGCTAAAAAAACCCTGTCATAACTTCTATTTGATATTAAATCATCACAGAATCAAAACAGTATCCCGTGCTAGTGTATGCTAATTCGTAGACAGACCGTCTGAATCTCTTTGGCACGTATCCAAATTCCTGAGCGTTACCGATTTTTCTACGTAATTCTATTCTAGATTATGGAATCTCGAAATCAATTTTTTCTCAAATCAAAACCAGGTGGTGCTACTCATTTGGAATCAAAATTTAATTTAACTTGATTAATTGATCATTAAGTTTTGAAAATATTAAAATAGTATATTGTCATCGAGTATAGATATTTGTGCAAAATTTTAAAACTCTAACTCATAAGGAGGCGAGTGAAAAATCGATCAAAATTCCAGCAAATGTATAGCAAAATCCAAATACCAGTTTCGTATCTATTTCATTTTTGCTTTTATGTTCTAAACTTTTTATTATGCAATTCAGTTTTAAACGTTAAATGCACAAATGGAAATTTCATTACTGTCTAATAAGATATGTACATGCAGCGCCTACATAACATTAGGCCAATTACATGAATGGTTTAGTTTTTTTACGACCAAATTCCCTGCAAATCCTTTTGAAACTTTGAACTCTTTGCGAGTTGATAAAAATTGAAGATCATAACTTCAAATACAATCGACATATTCAAACATATAAATTCTTTCAGTTAACCCTTTGCACTCTTATGTCGAGTCAGACTCGACGTTCTGAATGATGCATCTTTTACACATTCTTGTTGGATAGTGCTTATTATAAAAACCATATAACAGCAAAAACACACAGATTAATTTTTAGGAATTGAAACAAATTAACAACAATATTTCTCAGAGCTTCCTAAAGCGCTAAATCAATCCTTACACTCATACGTGTATAATTATGCATCTTATTATATTTCTGAGTGCAAAGGATTAATATTAATTTAGGTCTTAAAGCTATCACAGTCAATAATGATAGCAAAGAACTTTATTGTGTTTCTAAATCAATATAAGAAAATTATTTTCTAATAACTTGCAACACAAACTTGTTTAATTCTATGGATTAACTATTCGTAATTTCAAGTTAAGTGTAAATAAATCTTATATTTGATGACAAAAGCATAGCGCTTGTGTTTTATTAGATATTAAACATTTTTCATTTATAGAACACGGACATGGTTAAAGTACATGCATTACACTCACTATAATCTGAAACTCTCAAAGCGTAAACATATTTAAAAAAAAAACTGAATTCATATTTCAATTGCTTGTTATTTTTGGAGAAAATATTAGATGGGCAAACAAAAAGGGATTTTAAAAGGATTAAAAGATAATAAAGTAAATAGTATAAGAAAATGCCCCGAAATGTAAAGATTTTTATTGCGAAATAATATTCCCACTTGCAACGGCTATTTTACTACAAATTCTATCCAAAAAAAGAAGCGTCCGTGGTAAGCATACTGTATAAATAATAGCAGAATAGTTCGTGTTGATCTTACCTAAATAAAGATTTTTTTTTCTTGCGATGTACTATAAATTATTAAAGGTATTCTAACTCACGATGCAGCGTCATTTCCTAAAAAGCACCTAATTATATTTTAACCATGCGAAAACGAATGTTAAACAAACAACTTCTCATTTCATATTAATAGTTGCTCGGAATTTATTGCGTTTACACGTGTGTATCCTGTTGGTTTGAGTAAACAAATTAATGAAAAGTCGTTTAATTTTTTTTATACAAAAGGCATAAATATTAAGCCGCATGAAAGCTCACGAAAAATGCGTTTTGCTAGATTATGCTTAGCTTTTCGTATATTGCAGTTTTTTGCGCAGAGCAGTAAGATAGTATAAAGGCACTGAGTTCGTCGAAATTACTTCAAATGCGTGATGGTTTAAAATACTTAAAAGACCCCATCAGACTGTTTAATTCCCTCAGTCTGGTAAAAACAGTACGCATTCCCCTAGACTTATGAACTATACAATTTATGACCATCCACACTTATGCCCACAAAAAATAAACTCCAAGTTTCAAAATAAAAGGTAATTTCGAGTTGTATTTTCGTTTAACACAATTCATCGCTACGGACGAGATATCTCGTCCTTCAGGAATCTTCGTTGCGCGCTAGAATTTGACTTGCATAGCAAACTTATTAAGTTAAACATATTAACAGTTGTCCGCAGTATACGTTCAACTCTTTTTTTTTTATTTATAAATTGTCTAAAGCGGTTACTTTCCGTCTTTCTTGGAGCTTGCATCTAATTCGCCCATACCGATGAATGTGTTAAAATATGTACAATAGAGTACATATTATGTATTTTCCCATTATGTATAATAATTATTCGAACATAGAATTTAATTTTTGGGTTTTATGCAAAATTTTTATAACCCGCTTGAATGAAAATAGAGTTGAAAAATACAAATTCCACTTGCGACCAGCCTGAAAGAAAAATTGGCATAAATAATAGCAAAAAAACTTTATGTGCCTGTAAAACTTTCTGCCTTCCCTTTCTTTTTCTTTCTGAAAATTTTTATATTTAACCATTTCATTGTTTCTGATATTTTAAAATTCGTTTTGGATTGGTCCGAGACCCCTTACCCGTAGTCCCGGATTGCAAGCTCGGTTTCAACTTCCCGGTTGTAAGTTCAGGGAATCTGCTCACTTTTGTAAAGATTAATCCTGTTCTGGACAGTCCTCTATGACGTTTAATAAAATTTACATTAGAAAAAACCCGAAAATAACAACCCCTAGTCCAAAATTGGCAGAAATTCTTTTTGAACACGAAAAACCATCTGAAAGATATACGTAGTGCTTGACGCTTATGAAGTTTAGTCAATAGGTTCCACAACAAATACCTTCTAACTGAAGAAATAAAATTACGCACATGCAATTTATTTCTTTTTCATCGCAAAAGGGAATTATTTGTAGAAAAAAATCGCAAAGAAAGAACTAAAATAGTTATATTAAAAGCAAAAAAATCCGTGTTTAGCATTGTGGAGCTTACTTCCACGGCTTTCGAAAAAATGCATCCAAAAAAAGTTAATTAGTATAGTTAAAGGGAAATTAGAAAAATAACATTATACGAGTCTTGTGCCGTATTAAGACTTAAAATGTTACAAGAAAGTAAAAAATATTTCCGACTTCGTATGAATTATTTGAACTCAAACGAACCGTGCCAACGGTATCCAAGATAATGACACAGAATAAAACTGAATCGCGCTGTGTTTAGTTATATTAACGCCCCATTTTGAAGCAATACGAAAGCTATTTTTGGGCTGACCTCGTAATTTTGAACCGCGGTTAGATGACGAGGACGACACCCGAGCTGGTACCCCTTCTCCAAACTTACGCACCACACCAGCGAGAGGACGTTTGGGATTAACGTGGATAGAGGATTTACCGTGCAACAAAGCCCAAATACACGGCGGATCTTCAGTGGAATCGGGTTTCGAACCTGGGATCCTCCGGCCCCGAAGTCGAGACCTTACCACTAAGCCACCGCGGCCGAATCGCACTGTGATTTAATTTTATATACAGTAGAATTTCGATTGTAATCTTCTCGGATAATCCGTTAATAGAGACTAAGTTTTAAATCGTGACTTGTTTTCTTTCGACAAGGTTTCCTAAAATTGTTTATTTGAAATTATAAAATTAAATCCACAAGTGCTACCATGCATTAACATATTAACAAACTCTTTTACTGGTTATCAAACTTCTAGCATGCATTTTTTGAAATATTAATTCGTTTTAATTAGAGGATTCGCAAAGAATGTAATAAAAAGAATATTTTCCCCCACTCAAAAACGCGAAACTTTGCGACACATTTACAGCACCATTTTTTCATGTATATGCATAGAATTGGCTCAAATCACTACTGAAGTGCTTAAGAATTGAACTATGTTTTTATTTTTTTTAAAAATAACTTCTTGAGTTATATGAAAAAAACTCCTCCTGTTGACGATCTTTTACATACTCTCACATCGTGGAAATCGACTCCAATCCCAACTTTGGAGCCACGCTTTGACACGGCCCCAATTTTTTTTTTTTAAAATTTCGTTGATATTGCTAAAAAATGAAAAACACGGTTCGAGTTTCGGTTAAAAGAGAACGTTGCTTAATAGAAGCCCGGATAATCGACGTTCTACTGTATAATCTCTCTCTATTTGAATCGAAATTTATTAAATAGATTTCCGTTAGAACTAGAATTAAATTAGATTTTCAAAAACCGTTCATAAGTTTTTCTAGGTTAAATTGCTCCGAAATATGCAAGTGAAAATTTCGATTTAATGTTAAAATATCCTTACGTTGCGAATATTCTGAAAAAGTATTCACTAAAATAATAGAGATAAAAAAATAAATATATTTCAGAATAGAAACCTACATTTTCTTCTTAGATTTGCAAACATTTTTATTCCAATAAATTAGTGTAACCCCTTAAAATTTCCCTCCATGAAGAGCATTTAAGAGTACTTAATGCCATTCTTAAGCAAAGAAAATCAACTGACCCTAAAATTTTCTTTGTATTGGGGCTCCGATCGGTGTGCATCTCCGTGTACCCAGGTGAATGTGGAACACGGTCTTTAAAGTTTAACTTGAGGTTAAGAAAAAGAACTTAATCATCAATGCGGTTGTGTGTTCAGCTGGTAACTTGGATTCGGGGTGCTTTTCTCTAGGGAGGGGTCAAAAAAATCTAACTTCCTTTTATTTCTGCTTCTCTAGTAGAATAGACAATATCGAAAAAATGTTTCATTATTATAAATACAGACGTTTTTGGCCAAAAATCGGTCTTTGAAAAAAGTATAGAAGTTATACAAAAATATTTTAAATTACTTTTAAATCTCTGTAGGCAACATAAATTCCCTTTATAGTAAAGAAAGACAGATGCAATAAATGATTAATCAGAAAATCGAATATTATGTGAGAAAATCATCTACATGAACTGGATGGGTTTTCAAGTTCTGTTCCTTTAACTGCCTTGTTCTGCAAGAATCAGAAGGCATTTTTAACCCTTTGTTGTGGCTTCCCCCCCCCGGGGGGCCTTCGACTGCAAAGGGTTAAAGGAAGTTTCTTCTGAAGCTTAGAAGTTATGCCACTCCTAAGCATGAAATCCAAGAAGAAGGGTTAGTTTTTTTTGTAGTATATAAGTAAGTATAAAAAAAATGAACTGTAGGCTGTCTCTGCGAAACGGCCGCTGGGATTGAGGGGCGTAGACTTGCTTACTTTACTCAACTGTGATTTTCTGTGACTAAAGTAGCTCTGTGTGACTATCAACTCTATAGTCTATAGTGACTATGTGACTATGTAAACTTCTTCGTGATTTTCACCAACTTTGCAGCTCGACTGACTAAACCGTAATTCCAAATTCTTTTTGCAATCTTCAATGTCCACCTTTCTCTGTTAAATGAAACTAAAACCAACTCTCTATGTTATTTGGTTGCGGAGCTATAAGCGTTTAAAAATGCCACGAAAAGCGTCATAATTTTTCCTTTCCCGACACACCACTAGACCGCTATGGAGAGACGGAAGTCTACTTCAATAAAATAATGAAACTAAAGTAAAGTAGATTCTGGTACAATGCAGGGGATACATTTCGCTTAGTAGGAAATCTCGTTATACAGGACGTGCATTATTGGACGAATTTATGAAATTCAAACATGCCTTTAATTAGTAACTCTGCATATCGCTATTGAGATGTTGCATTTTTTTCTTAAAACTGCCAACTTCACTGTTCATATACAAACAGGAGGTAAGGGTAATGGGAGACTGTTTATAGCGATGTATGAAAGTTAGTCCAAATTTTTTGTCGCCTTATACGAATTCACTTTATACTGGAGCGCGTTATACGAGAATCTACTGTATTTTATTTTAAATCCTTAATTGTGTACTGCAACTACTGTATATAAGTGTGCTGTGATAAGTATGTTGTGTGTGTTTAACCCTTAAAGGCACAATGTTGCCTTTAAACCTTTGAGGACATAACATTTTAGAACACCGAGATCAGGTGGCGCACTTTATGCGCCATCACTTTTCTTCCAACTCTACGCTTATTTAATTACACATAACTTTATTTTTTATGGTATAATAATATTAGAGGTTGAATGGATGGATGATACAAACATTTGTGTTCGAGTCTCTATATTCTTCGCGATCTGGATTGTTCTCCAAGTCGGTGTCAGAATCAGTTTTTAGGTCGCTGGACTCAGTCACTTCTCCATCGAGATATAATGCATATGATTAGTCTCCGGTTGCTATTTTCTTGCTTAATTCTTCAAGAACTGCCGAATATTGATCTGTAGGAATAATTTCCTGCCGTTCCGTGATAGCCGGGATGGGTTATGGAGAGCGTTCATGCACTTTCAAGTCCGATCAGACCGATTCACTGTCAGTGGAAACTATCGGAGCAAGTAGGAGGAATGTTAATACGAGGTTAGACGGGTGGTTAGACGTACCTGTCTGCAAAGGGTTAAGCAATATACCTAATTTTGTCTTCTAAAATCTTGAGAATAAGACTGTGCCTGTTGTAGCCAATAGGATACATATTGAAAATTTTATTAAATCAATTTACAACATACAGATGTCAGCCTGAGTGCTGACGAAAAATGCAAATAAATTGATGATTTTCACTTGAGGCTGCATTTTTTTGCTTTGTTTGAACGCTTATTTTATTCTACAATGTTGAAGGAAATTCCTTATCCGTATTATTAGTTATTGAAATTAATCCGTGTTTGACACTATAAAATTTTATCAAGGAAATTTGGTTAACCTGGAGTTTACGGTGCCCGCTTACTTCGTTCCTCTTAGGATCGCCAACTCTTTGCCGCCAAGAACGGCGATGAGAGAACATTTGTTTTGGTTGCGTTTAGATGTTTTTAACGAGTGACAAGCGCGCATGCGCACAAATTGATCCTTCCATCGGTGTTTTGCTTATCAGGCTATATTGCGCCACGTTTCGATTGGACTGTTTTGTTCAACTTCTCGATGCAATTGGTCGATAAATTCGAATTTGTATAAAACTTCGTTTGGAATTCTTCGGATGGAATATCGGTTCAGTACCGTGTATGTTATTCTGTGTGTTTCGTTTCTCCATGAATAAGCGAAGCTACGATTATTCCGCTATGCTGAAAGCGAAGCCGCTGATGTTTTTTTAAGTTAAAAAATTTGCCCGGTACATATTTGAAATGCCGCAGGCATTGCGTGCTCAATCTCTCGTTTTCAGGTGACGCATGCTCAAGAGAGCAATAAAAAGCGTACCGCACATCCAAAACAGTATTTGGCGACGGCACAAAATTGCGCCAAGAAGAATTGGCGAGAAGCAGGCCGGCACCGTAAACTCCAGGTTTACCGGAAATTTTTTTCTGAAATACAGCCCAGTGTTGTTAGCTGGCAACAGACTGTTTTTTAGCCATAAACCATACTTAAAACAAAATAGGATTTTGTAAATTATTTTTCTCATGTTTTATTCAATAAAACATTTTAAAATCAATATTTAAAAAATCGGCTTTTAAGGGTTAAAATGCAAATACAGTTTGCTGATACTCCTTATGAAGTTGCCTTCCTTCAAGCTTCTATTTAATTTTAAATGGATTCCACCATAATTGGCATTTTTTACACATCAGCTCTAGAAGTCAGAAAAGTAGCCGATCTTGGTAATGGAGGAGATCCAGAATTACGAAAAACAAATAAATTATTCTTGGCTATTTTGTTTTCCGAAAAGATTCTCTTATATTAAGATTCCTCCATAATTATCTCATGAATTTTAACCCTCTGTAATTAAAGTTACCGTTCAGATTACAAAATAAAAGACACAGAACCACACACATATAGATCTTAAGACAGGCAGACCGTTACAAGAACGACAATTGAAAATGATGAAGGCGGGCAACCCTAACCGTCACCTTGACCCTACCTGATGCAAGCCTTCCTCGGAATTCTAGCCTTTCATTTGCTAAGATTGATCACTGTGCCGAAGGTCCTATTCCCTGCATACATGCGATTCTGAAAGCAGAAAAAAAAACCAGTAAGCAAAATACCATCTTGAACCGGAACTGGGTATGTTTATTACATAGAATATTTTAGAAGGGCTGTGGTATTTCGAGTTGGTCACAAACATATTACTGGAAATGATACAGTCCGCGTTTGGTGATTTGTCACCTCGGTAACTTGTTGCTGAGGCGAAGTCAGCAGATGATTGGAAAAAAATCGCTCGAGGTATTTGATTCCTCAGTTCCTACTTAATATCCTCGATACCGCAGATTCTTGCACACTGTAACTTGGTTGTACCTATCGAATAAGAATTAACCACGAATTCGTCGGTGATTATAGATATTTTTTTCTCCGATCCCATGAATTTTCTATTAAAGTTATGTTAAAATATCGTCTATAATTCGAATTTTGGTTAATTCGAAGTCAATACTAAAAATTATTAAAAACTGGTCGACTTTCTGAATTGTTTTCGTTAGTTAAATAAGTCTATACCTAGCGCCCTCAGTGATCTTAAGTGAATAATTTTTAAGGGCCTTCATTCATTCGGGGATTTATCTAATGAATGATTATATCGTCTATAATTCGAATTTATTTTAGTTAATTCGAATTCAATACTAAAAATCGAAAAAAAAATACTTTCAACAAATAAGTGCTTAATTTTAATGAACAATAAATAGTGCTTTGATAAAAAAATTGTATAATGAAACTTGAAAATAAACTGAACAATTTACATCTAACGGGTTCAATGTTTTTAAAAATACGAAGTTTTTAATGGTTTTTTTATAGAGTATATCGTGCAGCAGTAAATTCCTCGAATGAATGAAGGCCCTTAAATTAAGAAATGACGTAAAACGATGTATGGATGAAAAGACGTATAATCGAAATTTTACTAAGCAACTTTGATTCTTACTAATTTAATGCTACAAACACGAATTCACTTAAAAGTAATAAATTTACAGTTTTTTTTAAGATAGTAGTGTGGTACAGTATTTGTATAATACTACATAATATAGAAATCAATAATTAAATTCTAAAAATTCACATTTGTCTTAAAAAAAGGGAAAAATCATACCTTTTTTTGCATACCTTGAGCACTAGTTATACATATTTTATACTATTTACGTGCATGCTATTAATCGTTTAATTAGAAAATCTTTTATCGTCGTCTGGCATGTTGATAGTCTGCTAGCATTAAATGCATCAGTATGAATCGAATGTAGTTCATTGAATGTTTTTTCCCAATTCTTTTGACAAAAGTAATGAGTTCGAAGTTTTTCAATGGAGTCCATTGCGTCTTTAAAGAAAGGTGGAATAACTTCACCATCGCTTAAATTAGCACCAGAAATTTGTCATCAATTGTGAATAATTTCGAAGTCATGATGCCTTTATCACAGTTCACGCACTAGAAAGGAGCAAATTTTCACATTTTAGAAAGGGGAAAACGACATGTAACCGAAGCTTTGCGTCGTATAAACGAAATACTTTATGATTACAATGAATCGGGACTGTGATGAAACGACGTATAAATGAGAAACGTATAAACGGTGCTTTACTGTATTTTTAATTATACAGTTATTCAGTACGCTTTAACAATCATAACACAGTCGTAGCCCTGGGTCGTCAAGGTCGCGGAAGGATACACTTATAAGGGCTGATTACCGAGGGTCACGACACAGTCAATTCGCATGACGTCACAGTCTCATGGGAAATGTAAATGCCATCTAACGTCTTAATTATATCCTATTCGACACTATATTCTTTTTCTTCCCGCAAAGTGCGCAGTTGGTTCTAAATTTAAATAGGGGCTGTGTGTTTTGCGTGTCTTATGTGAACAGGAATTGATTCCATCATAGCGGTTCAGAAGACTGATAAATTTTAACTATTATTTACTTTCTTGTACTGATGAATACAAAAGATATAATTAAAAAATTAAAAGTTGCGAGATCCCATAATTTTTCGATGTGAACCTCATTCTAACATGCAGCATAATTTTATGGGTATATTGCAAGAAAAGACAGAAATCTTGAAAAGCTTTTTTTCATATATATCATGCAGCGTCATCAATACAAATATACCAACATCTATAAGCACGCACACACACACACAAAAAAAAACATAAATCGATACACTATAGACTAATAAAGTTGAAGTGAGTCCCCGTAAAATTTTATGGGTAGTAATAATGGTAATCCAAAATACTCATGCTATGAAATTTTTAAAAATAAATGCAAGATATTCTAGATTAACGGGTCTATTCTGGTACCCCCGGTTGGGTTGGGAGACGTAATTTTTTCCGCACTTAAACACCCGTAAAAGTGACGTCTCCCAACCCTGTAAATGGTACCAGAATAGACCCCTTAAACTGCAAATAATGTTAAAGGAACTGAACTAGAGCATTTAAACTATGTTCCAAACCAATAAAACATCAATATAAAGACAGTTCAGTTTATCTCCTTAACCTACAACAGCGTGTCTAACACGTGCATCGAATTACAGAATTTTTGCTACTTAAATCCGCAATTAAGTCAACTTAGCAATTAATTTTAAATAGAAAAATCATTTTGACACGCTTAAATGTCTCAAGTCATCCTTTACCATCTTAAATAGATTGAAATAATAAAAAATATCCGAAATGGTGGTGTCATCCAATTAGGAGTTTAAATAAAATCGTAGAGCAAGGGGTTAATAGTAAACTTTCAAATTAAAATGCAAAAATTGTATTTACTGTAAAATTTGCTTTTGCCACGTTTATGTTCCGCTTTTCGGATAAATGAGTACTGTTTGGGATGGAACAATATTTTAAATCATAGTCTTATATGACAGAGATTCAAATACTGTTCGGCAACGGATTCCGACACTACCACTTTTGGACGATTTTACACCGGAAAGGGGTGTCAGGCAATGAGTCCTATGAGAGCATTTCCGGAGCTCTTTGATAGATCATGCTCAGTAAAATGTAAACATCACCCTTCCATTCTTCAGGAAAAACAATATGGAGGCCTTTCTAGGAGGGTGCCATTTTTTTTCTCTTGACCGAATCAGATCGGCAATAATTTTAGCCGTCTTTTGATGGCAATTTTCATCTCTTTTTTGATTACGGATTGAAAAGAACTTTGGAATGAATACGGGATAATGGCCTTTGTTGCTGAAAACTTCCCCAATCAAATCAAATCAATTCCATTCTTCACTTCCTATTTTTGATGGTGTTAACTCGCTCTATGCATGCGCAAAAGCGCGGAGGGTTTCCGAATCCGTTGCTAAACAATACAAAACATGAGACAGCATCCATTTGTTTCCCTTAACCCTGGAATGGTTGAATGAATGGTTTGAATGGGAAAAGCAGACAATTTGACTCAACGTTGTCATTCCGGGGTAAAGATATCTAAAAATTTGTATCCGAAAAATTTATAGAAACTCGCAAACATAGAGAACGTTATTTCCATAATCTCCCCGAAGACCCTTAAATCAGCAACAGCATTCGAAGTTTTCCTATTTACTTTGTCATTCTGTTTTGTCAGTCTGTGAAACGTGAGGAGTGAACCAAGAGCACACTCCTCTCTTATTATCGATTTCTCCTGGTTTTCTTAGCAGTAAATCACGTTTCACTAGGTCCTTTGAAACTTTGCATCTTTTAAAGACTTGCTTCGATCGTGTATGAAAAACCATTCTTCCTCCGTCGTACTTTCCAAAGTCGGATTTTCAAAAAAAAAAAAAAAAAAAAAAAAAAAAATCCACTGCTTAATTATTTCAAAATGTCTGACTTCTGATTGCGTAACAGAGTTTATCATTTTTTTTTCTCGTTCTGCTAGGTGTATTTTCTGAGGAAATTTGCATTTAAACGTTTTTGCGTCCGCCTGAGTTCATCAGAATTAATCAGAAATTAACTGCTACCGTTCAGTTACGTATTGCTATCGGAGATTGAAATAATACGGCCATCGTATTTTATTCCTTCGTATTTTACATATTTTTTGAGTCTTTCATTTTGGCATTAATCCCAGATTAAATGAGAAAAAAACTGGTTGGGTTTAGATATAGTGGTAAGGGTGCCGTGACAAAGTTTTCTATATTGGATTCAGACCGGGGCTTCACTTTCAGATCCGAGAAGTATTCTTCTTCCAAATGAACCTGCCTTAAATCTATAACTTTTATATTGTACCGTATTCTGAAATCCTTTTAGCAAGCAACACCGATTAAATGAACCAATAAATTCTTTTTAAAATAGTTTGAATTTTCATTTTGAAGAACCTTGGTTTTCTGAAACCAAAGATGCTGCAAATACTTACCCCTAAAACCTACAAATTTGTTTCACCTCCTAGTTCCTCCATTTGGGGCATTTTTGGTAATTTTCATCCACTTAAGAACCTAAAGGACATCTAAGATGACTTAAGCGTGTCCAAGTGATTTTGTCTTTTAAATTGATTACGACTTTGATCAATTACAGATTGATTCAAATATCGAAATTTCAGTAATTTA
>BGPR01000399.1:26914-44095 GCA_013235015.1 Araneus ventricosus | reverse complement strand
GAGAATAAGACACTCAACTTAACAAAGGCACTAATGCATGTTGTTGCCAATAGGATACATGTTGAAAATTTTATTAAATCAATTTACAACATATAGATGGCAGCCTGAGAGCCGATAAAAATATAAATAAATTAATATTTCTCACTTGAAACTGCATCTTTTTAGTTTTTTTTTGTACACTTGAGAATACCATATTTTATTCTACAATGTTGAAGGAAATTCCTCATCCATACTATTGTTTATTAAAATTCATCTGTGTTTGATGTTACAGAATTTTTTCCAAAGAAATTTTTTCTGAAATAAAGTCCAGTGTTATCAGTTGGTAACAAACTGTTTTTAAGTCATAAACATACTTAAAACAAAATAGGATTTAAAAATATTTTCCCATGTTTTATTCAATAAATGATAGTCATAAAACATTTAAAAATAAATTTTAAAAAATCGGGCTTTTAAAGGTTATTGAGCAACAGGCACACGGCAAATCTTCCGTGATATCTAGTCTGAAATCTATGACTCTCCGGTCCCAGAACCAAAACAGTGCCACGAGGCCCTGTCCTGTAAGCAGCTATTGAAATCGAATATTGTTCAACTAATTCATAAACTTCTTGATAGTTGTTATTGTTAAATGAAACTTTGTGTATTTTTTTAACCAAAGATTACCAAATATGAGAAACAAACAAAAGAGAAAGACAGATTTAAAGTTCTGAGAACTGTACTGTTGATAGAGATAGGATCGTTCGATTTATGGGAATATTATTCTCAGAACACACATGAGATTTTGCACAAACTTTTTGGAAAGGAATTTTCAGGCCTCTTTCCAAATTTCACACTTGCGGAATCGGGCGATACGGAGAAGGCACCAACGTTGGATTTTGACATGCAGGAGGCAGTTAGTATCCCAACATCTTTCTTTTTGTTATTTTTAGTATACCACGAATCTGGAAAACGCTTGGCAAGCAAAACTCGCTTTTCGTATTCTGAAATCGAAAAATTATTGCAGAGCGCGCAGGTTTTCCTCACTAAGGCCATCTCATGATGTTGAAAAATACACAACATATGGTTCTGTGCCTCTTTTCTATCAGCACGTGTTTCCCGATCACACGGATTTGATGCCGGATACTGTGACAAATAGAGACCGTGCTGTTTTAAAGTTCGGCCGGACCCAGTTCCTACCCGAAAAACAACCAATTTTTACTTTCTCGTATACGAAGTATACAAAAGAAAGTATTGTAATCGTCAAAAAATTCGAACTCGAGATTTTGACGGATCTCCACGTTTTAGACCTCCCTGAGTCCGAAAAACACAATTTTGGTATTATGTCTGTGTGTCTGAACACGATAACTCGAAAACTATTAGAGATACAGGGATGAAATTTGGTATGTGGTCTTTAAACATAATTTGTAGGTTTCTATCAGATTTTGGACAAAATCCGTCAACGGGAAGTCTGTCTGTATGTCCGAAGTCATGTGAACACTATAACTCAAAAACTTGAATAGCTAGATGGATAAAATTTGGTATACAGTTTTATCGTCATGAATGTAGGTCCGTTTAAAATTTTGGGCCAAATCCGTCAAAGGGTTGACTGTCTGTCGGTCTGTATAATTTACTTTTGAAGAGAATCCTTTATCTCCACGCGCATGCCTACTGGAAGAACGGAACGGAATTTCATTACGGAGTACCGAATTACGTCAGTTTGTCCTTGAGCCGGTAAGAGAGCACAGTCGTTAAGCGTCTCTTTGAAATTGTTTACCTAGATATTTTTCAATCACTATAATGAAAAACCTTCTGGTAGTCATTGGATTCTGGGTAACAGTAGGTTCGAATTTTTTTAGCCGAGCGGGGGAAGGGGAAACGGCACCTTTTGGGGGAAGTATACGAGAAAGTTTAGGGGAGAACACTCCCGCTGGTTTTAATAGAAAAAACAAAAAGCACTGCTTTAAAAAAACCGGTTATTTTTAGCTGTTATAACCGCCAGATTAAACAGAAGGTGAAAAAAACCTGAATAATCGATAACCCGTTATTTTCGCAATAACCGCCATACCTAAAAAATAAATGCAATTTTTATTCATGTAATCTGTATTTATTAGCTTTATAGTAAACAAAGATTATATAAATAAAAATTGCATTTAAATTTATAAAAGCACGATATAAGAATGTAATACGATGCACGATATAAGTATTTCCTGCATAAGCGCGCCTATTGTATAGCAACGGATTCGGAAAACCTCCGCGCTTTTGCGCGTGCGCCGGGCGGAGTTATTTTCTTCAAAATAGGGGGAAAGTGAAGAATGGAAGGGTGACGATGCTTACATTTACTGAGCACATTACATTACTGAGCGTGATCTAACAAAGAACTCCGAAAATGCGCTCATAGGATTCTTTGCCTGGCACCCCTTTTCCGGTGTAAAATCGACCAAAAGTGGTAGTCTCGGAATCCGTTGCTGAAGAGTATTGGAAGGTTAAATAATTGCGTGTGTACATCAAGGCTTTAATGACGTTTCGTAAAAGTTAGCCTGGAGGAAAAAAGTCAGTTCGGATGCGCACCCTTTTCCGGTAAGAAAAATAGCAAGACTGAAAAAGCAATCTATTCAAACCAGTGGGAGTGTTCTCCCCTAAACTTTCTCGTATATTTCCCCAGAAAGGTGCTGTTTCCCCTCTCCCAGTGGATAAAAAAATTCGAACCTACTGTTACCCAGAGTCCAATGAATATCAGAAGATTTTTCATTATAGTGATTGAAAAATATCTAGGTAAACAATCTCAAAGAGACGCTTAACGACTGTGCTCTCTTACCGGCTCAAGGACAAACTGACGTAATTCGGTACTCCGTAATGAAATTTCGTTCCGTTCTTCCAGTAGGCATGCGCGTGGAGATAAAGGATTCTCTTCAAAAGTAAATTATACAGACCGACAGACAGTCAACCCTTTGACGGATTTGGCCCAAAATTTTATACGGACCTACATTCATGACGATAAAACCGTGTACCAAATTTTATCTAGCTATTCAAATTTTTGAGTTATAGTTTTCACATGACCGCGGACATACAAACAGAGAGACTTCCCGTTGATGGAATTTGTCCAAAATTTGATAGAAACCTACAAATTATGTTTAAAGACCACATACCAAATTTCATCCCCGTAGCTCTAATAGTTTTCGAGTTATCGTGTTCACAGACAGACATAATTCCAAAATTGTGTTTTTCGGACTCAGGGAGGCCTAAAACGTGGAGATTCATCAAAATCTCGAGTTCGAATTTTTGTATACTTCGTATACGAGAAAGTAAAAATAGAATAATCAGTGAATGCTAAAAATCACACGATTTTCCCTAGAGTTAATTTGATATATCAGATGAAACAAAGCAGAGATTTTCTTGAAACATAAAAATAATTTTGGAATTTTTCGTCGATCAATATCAGTACAAAAATTGACGTTATTAATCCAAGTTTTTAAATCCTATTTGGCACATTTATTTCAATCCATTTAATGCACGTAGGTAATGAATGACCACTTAATGAATGTAATGAATGCCTCTTAAATTAATTTCTGCTTTGACTTAAGTTCAGATTTAAAATTCCGTAACTAGATCCGCGAGTCAGAAATTATTGCATACGAACAGGTTAACATCGAAAATTCGTCCTCTAATGCAAAACTCTGATAATAAGATGCAACAATCAATAACTTTTTTTTTTTTACTCTTGAAACATCTCCACAGAATTCAGGGATCAAAAACTATTAAATTAAACTATTTCATTCCAGTGTTCTAGAATGCAATTGATTCTTTGATGCAGGGGTCCTGTTCTGTTGCAACTCAAATCCGAGAACCAAAGTTTTGCAGAGGGCACGCAAAAGTCGTAGCAAGCACGTTCAAACTGGTGGAATGCATTGTCAGTTTCAAACATGCGTTGCGTAAAACCTTCCTTCCATGTATCGCATAGTTCATGTGTCATCATTGATTTGCGATAGGCTTGTTGATCACGATTGTACCACAAGTATGTTTTGTGTCGGGAAATGAAACGCATTTCATTCCTTAACCAGCGAAGTGTTGAAACGTATTTACATCATAACTAGTTCTGGTAACCAGAAGCTGACTTTGACCTTGAAGCTCAGTTAATTTCTCCGAATGACAAGCGTTTGTTTTATTCGCCAACAGGGAAAGTTTATGAAGAATTCAACGTGACGGGACAGATCACGTGCGCGCACTAACAATCCTGATGGATGTAAAATTTCAAAACTGATAAATTTTCGATTTAATGATTTGCATAATTAAAAAGCACGTTTCTGAATCTTGAACACCTGTTCAGTCACGCGTATGACTCGTTATGCCTTGAAAAGTAAACATACCATGGTTTGTTTTCTAGAACAATGAATTTGAAAACCACGCAGAACCAAGATTCAATCAGAACCAAGCTTGAGATATTTTTATGTTATCTCTTAGCCATACAAAAGCAGTGTAAGCACAAGCTTGGTGCTTTCTTTTTCCAACTTGATTCTATTTCATTTTTGTAAATGAATTTAAAAAAATATATCAAATTTATTATAGGTCTGTTATTTACTACAATTTAAGATTTTGACATGAAAGTATTAGTTGATCTCTTAAGCTGGACATTGCCGACCACGCTGTTCTACTACTCCATTTGTACCAACAACTGGTTTATATTTCACTCGATAGATTTAGGCAGGTCATTCACGGATGTTCCAAAGTTTGTTTTGAGACACCTTGTTTGAGAAGGTTCAATGTCTCAGACTGACTCCGACGCACTTTCTCCCTCCCCAATGCTCTCTCCTTACTCACGGGTGATCTATCGCTTGTCGTCTTAAAGAATCATATTTCATTTTTATGGCCTTCCATTCCAATGGATATCAAATTCGTCTGAATTCCAACTGTGCTATCTATCTGCGCCAATTTCCATCGGGAGTTGACGTCACATTGACGAAAGGTTTTGGCTTCCCGTGTTCCAAAAATCGGGAGTGGAACAGAGGTGAATGACCCGCTTTATAGAGTCGAAAAATATTTTTACAAATTGAATTATTTCTTGCATCGAATCTTGACGTTGGCTTGAAGCTTTGAATTGAAGTTTCAGGCTTGCCTGGCTCGATTTGGGACTTTTACGGAGGGTTGAGTTAGACTGGAGTTCGGCCAAATTGTACTCCAGGCTGGAAGCTGTTTTTCATAATACAGCGATACTTCCTAACAAAGAATGCATCTCTATCCGCTCTTAGAGAAAACAAAATATTTAGAAATTAGGAAAGAGTAACTAATGTTCCCGAAGAAAGACGGTGGCACAGTCGTTTTTTGCTATCACTTAGCTCGACGATAAAGGGTTCGAGAACCGATTTCGAAATTACACTGTTATGGTGTGACTAAAAATGTTAAGCTGGGCCTAACCCTAGAGCTGAAAATAAATACATCAAAAATGGCACAATGATCGTAATAATGATTAGTACACCAAGGGCAAGAGCACACTATTGAGTAGACAAGAAAAACACTATTTATTAAAATTTATCCACGGCATTACTGTGTACACATCAAAAATCTGTAAAACTCATCAAAACACGTGTATGAAAAATATGTATCGTTACTCTAAAAATGTTTCAGTATAGTGATGAGTTGTAAGAAAATATTATTTTAACTAGTATAAAAATGTTGCAACATATTGGGAAAAAGAAAGCTTCAACTGCAGTTGAAAAAAAGTCTTACCAACGCATGCTTAAACTCAGGAAGAAAAATTTTGAAGCTCGAAAAATCATTGACTCGAAGCCGAGATCTCCATCATGCTACACTTTTTGTAGGAACACTTGTGATGCTGAAGTCATTGGGATAATATGTCTTAAAAGCACATGGCAGTCGCTTCAATTCATCTCACGAAAACATGATTGGAACACCAAGCAGCAACTCGTAACAACAGGAATCTAAAAAAGGGAAGGCGACATCACTTCACATCCATTCTTCACCTCTCCATCACATCTAGCCGAACGAAAAAAAAAAGAAGGCACGTGTGTTCCACCTTGTTGCCATTCATGCTCTTCTTCGCAAAAACCTGTTCTAACGCAAGTCCTCCTAGAACATTAGTCTGTGCACTTTCGGTCCAACTATAACATTCCTGTGAACCTTCAGTCCAACTATAAAGCAGTCCTGTTCACATACACATATAGTTGAACCTCGCTTAACGAGCACCTCTCATAAGCAGCAATCGCGTAACAAGCAAAAGAAATTGTAAAACAAGCGTCTCGCTTAACGAGCACCTCTCATAAGGAGCAATCGCGTAACAAGCAAAAGAAATTGTAAAACAAACGACTCGCTTAACGAGCGACTTTTCGCATAACAGTGGCGGATTTTGTCAATATGAGACCACAAGCGCAAAACTGATTTGAGGCCCCCTACCCTTACCCAATGTCGCAACTTCGCCGTCGGCATAGCGCTGCAATTTACGTCCAATAGGTTTTAGGTCCCCCTTCCCCTACCGAATATCGCTAATTCGCCATCAGTTTGCACTACTGTGTATTTTGAATGGATTTTGAGGCCCCTTGGATTTTCGAGGCACGAAGCGAGCGCCTCTAACGCCTATGCGGAAAACCGCCATTGGAGGAGCCTGTAGTCAACGAGATTGCGCTTTTGACTAAGATTATGGGATTGGAGGTAGATAACAATGATATTGATGAGCTTATGGAAGAGCACAGCTAAGAGACCGACAAACAGACCGACGTAATTCCAAAATTGTGTTTTTCGCACTCAGGGAGGGCTAAAACGTGGAAATTCATCAAAAGCTGGAGATGGAATTTTTTGACTTTCTCACTACTGTCTCTTTATATACTTCGTATATGAGAAAACTGAAAAAAATAATAAGGGCTTAATAAAATACAGAAAACCCCTCAAAAGACAAATGCCTACACAATAAGTATCAAATCTTGTGGTATAATCGAATCAGGATATATATATATATATATATATATATATATATATATATATATATATATATATATATATATGTGATATTTTAATTTTTTAACTTTCCTAAATAATCTTAACGATACCTCATTTTAAATACTTCCACTTTCATCATAATTAACGCACTACAACTTTCTTTTCAAATCACGAGTTCTAAAGGGGAAATTCCCTATTCTGGGTACTTAAGCGTTCTGCGCATTCATTTCTGGCCTTTTGCACGCCGGCACGTAAGCTTTCAACAACAACGCGCCGCTCGGGCGTAAACTTCTAATCTGGTCATGGAGTTGCATACAAATTAAATACTTTACTTATGAAGAAATAACGCCTGATGCCTAAATAAAAGAAGATTTAAACAAATATCGTCTCTTCCTTGATGACAATGGACTGCCTTTCACCTTTTTAAAGCCTGATCTTTCATATATATATATATATATATATATATATATATCAAATATAATAAAACAAAAATGTCATAGCGACATATGTATATTTAAACCAAATGTTTCATAACATTTTCAAATTAAAAAAATAATCGAAATAACTTAATTAATGAGCTTGTAATCAATCTATATTTTACATCTTTTGCTAGTTAAAGCAACGTCAACTTTGACATCGCTGATCACTTCTGAAAATAATTTAATCTTCCTCCTGCCGTAAATTAAAGTTTTCCCGATGTCGATCAATAAACCTGACAGTGGAAACTCAATTTAGTTTTGAATCAAAGCAAGTTTCGTTGATGATTCATTTTCGTAATCAAGTTAGCGATACTCTGTCGCGAGCGCTGGTAAATGGCATGCAGAATGAGATTTCTGCACCAGTATAATCAAAACTTCGAGGCTCCTACAATTACTTCATACAAGACCGATGTTAAAACCGAAGACAGAGAAATTTAGTAATGCGTGTGACATTGTCAATCACAAAGGCCGTTACAACAAGTCATGTTTCCATCTCATTTTGCATGCAGAATATTAAGTGAAATGTCTTTAATTTCTGCGGCCTGTTAGATTTAGGAGATATGCAATAGCATCAGACTTAAACAAAGGAATTAATCAGAATACTGTTTTTAACATTGGCAAGCGGTTAATCCCGAATCTGCATTCGAGAAAAATTAAACCACAATCAGAATAAGAGAGTCAATTCGAGTAACTCACAGTCACATGATAAAAGTATTTACGCATGAATTAACTCTAATAGTAAATAACATAGCATTTGAAAATGCCCTTTAAAATAAACCTATTGGACAAGTTACAATCAAATTACTTGACAAAGAAATTAAAATAAACTGTCATCTAGAAATCGATAATTATTTAATAAATTTATTGGAATAACTATAGGGTTACCATAATTGCCAAGCATTGATTAAGTGTTAAATGAATAAGGTGGTAGGTAACGATTTATTTTACTAATAATCAACTAATTTTACTAATGGGGATGAAAATCAATAAAGTTTAGGCAATCTAACAAAATGAACTCGTAGAATAATAAAAATTAGGCGAGATTAATCTTTTTAGCCCATTTATATTTTAAAGTTGACTTTACTTTCTTAATAATATCGTTTTCTTTCACATAATTATAAAATTGGGCGCAAGTCATTTAAAATTATAACGATGTAGAGTTTAGGGGGGAAATGGGACAAATATTAATACGGGATTGAGAAATGAAATTCGGTGAAAATCCCGTATATGCGGTTTTATTGTGGCTTTTAGATCAGACATTCTTCTCTACTGTCACCCACTCTTGTAAACATATCGAGCCAGAATGCCCGAAAGTTTTCCCATTGGATTCAGGACAGGACTCCGAGATGGCCATTGAAGAGTTTTTAGCCGGATTTTGTAGGATACCGCTTTCATCTAGGATTTTGTGGAGTATGAAATATCACAGATGCTCTGTTTTGTTAAAATGTTCAATTTCCTGATGTAATCAGAAGAGAAATCGGCAGCAAATCATCTGCAAACATATCCTGATATAACACTGAATTCGTTTTGTTCTCGACAAAAACAATTTGATTGCACCACCGGCGGTAAATGAAGCCCAAACCATGACAGATCCCTCTCCGAATTGGCGCTTTGAAAAGAGGTCGTGTTCTTTATGCAGATCATATCAGTAAAATTTAAATTCATCTGAATGATTTAAATAAAACATTTTTTCGTCCGGAAACACCACATCATTCCTGTTGGTGCCAGCCGTTAAATGTTCCGGGCAAAATTCATAAGTGAATCAGTATGCTTTTAAGAAACTGGAGGTTTTCCTTTCAACTTCTTGTACACAGCGTTAGGATTTCTATGCAGTGCATTTCTTATTGTTCAGCTAACACAGGGCAACTGTATCTCATTTTTAATTTGCGCTAAAGACATTTTTTGCTTGCACGCGAGCCTCTGGATCTTCAGGCCTTGAAGAAATTATCTCTGGTCTTCCTGTTCGTTTTCTGTGCCATAGCTACCAGGTTTAATGATAAAGCGGTTAACTGTAGTCTTCTATCTGCCAATTTTTCTTGCAATTTCAGCACCTCTGTAACCAGCACGTTTAACAATGAAACGATAATTTAAATGATTAGCAACTGATCGCCCATCCTATCATTAGAGCTTGGACTCGTAATTTTCAATCCTGGTCAGACGACGAATTCGACATCACGGCCAGAATCCTCTCCAAACCTCCGTTCCATGTCTAGGGGAGGATGATTAACCCTCGACGAATTTAGTGTGCATCAGGACCGAATATCTACTTTCGGCAGAACCGAGTCTCGAACCCTCAACCTTCGGGATACCGAAGTCGAGAATGCCATCAGGTTATCGTGAAGTTTCCCTAATTTCCAAAAGTAATTATCCTTTGCTGAAACCATTTTTTTTCTCACCTGCATTGAAACAAAATATTTTGACTCGACTTCTTTTCTGTCAATATCTTTCACATATTTTTTTGCTACCTGTAATTTCGAATTACTCTATTTCGACACTTCATTATCGGTAGGTACTTGGTTGAAAACTAAAAAATATTCCAATATACTTCCAATTTTCCAAGAATATTAAAATTCGGGATAACATACGAATATTCTAGCAATTTTTTTTCTATATTTTTACTAAGACTGTGCAAATGCCATGAACTATAACGAACATGTAAATAAACGACGCGCAAATTTTATTTGATAAGTGAGAGATATATTAAATAAAAATTCGTTAGCTAATTAAATGTAATTTCTTTAAATATGAATCTACTCCTTATTTTTTTCTCCTTTAATTGAAATAATCAAGAAATCACAGCAACAAATAGTCAAAAATTACAGCGATGCTATTCTAAATATCTGAAATTAAACTGCATTTTGTATGTTTATAGTAATTTATGCATTTTGAAGCTTAGAGAATAAAGGAATTCCTAAATATATACCTAGAATTTAAATACTAATAGTAATATCTATTAAAATCTTTAATCATAAAGCAAGTGCTAATTTAGCCCGCACACATCTTTATAAATGTGTAAAAAGATTGTAATACTAATAGTAATATCTAGCAAAAAGCAAGTGTTAATTTAGGCCGTACACATCTTTATAAATGTGTAAAAAGATTGAGCATATTAAGATTTATTTTGCCGATTGATTAGTAGAATCTAAATTTTCAACACTACTCGCTATTCATCTCTTTCGCTACTTTTTTCTTTTATGAGTCAAGCGATCGAGTCTAGAGTAGAAAGAAAATTCAATTAAATACAGGGTGTCTCAAAAACTGTATACACTGTTTAACGAGTCATAACATTCTTTCTTTTCAGGATGTAATTAATTGTAAATAATGAGAGGACCAGGATTAACTTTTGAAAAAAGAAAATTTATTTAAAAATGCTATCGGAAGGATGAAAATGTAGCAGAAGTGAAAAGACAAGATCGCAGGGAGTTTAAGGAAAGTGGAAGATCCACCAATGCGACTTACAAATAATCAGATAAAAGATAAATTTGAACCGAATGGAACTGTTCAGGATATTCGTAGACATATTTCCAGAAGACCAAGAACATCTACGAGCTTCATCAGCCAAGAGTTTGTACTCGAAAGTAATCCCGAAACAACCGTAAAACAAGTCTTGAGATTGGCATCAGCAAATCAAGTGTTGGAAAAGTTACATTCTAACAATGGTAATGCTATTTATGAAGATGATCGGGACAGAAGAAAACAATTTTGTGAATGACACTTGAAAAAAAGTGAACAGGATGCAGAGCTTTTAGTGAAGATTGTTTGGAGCGATGATGCTACGTTCAAATTAAATGATACAATTAATTGACATAATTGCAGTTACTGGGCAAATGCAAATCCACAAGTTACGCAGGAATTAAGAGCCAGAATTGCATGAAATGTTTGTTGAAGTTTGTGAATCAATTGCTCACCGTTATCAGCAGTGTATTGACCAGAGCTGTAATAATTTTGAACATCTGGGGTAGAAGGAAAAGTTATACATTTTATGTAGATTTCTTTCAAACAGGCGGCGCGTACCACCGGTGGCTCGCACTTGAATGTTTCATCAGGCGGTGCGTACCACCAACAATTTAGTTCGTTTAGTAACTAGAAAAAATTCCATATAGTTGAAAATTAAAATTGAAATTTAATGACTATTAATTGAAAAAGTACGATGTCTTTTATTTCAACTCAATATTATAGACATAACTTATATAATAAATTCGACAGTATAAACATAACAATTTAATATTGTAAACATAAATAAATAATATAAAAAATTGCATAGAAATAGATAAACAATTGTTTATTTATTTCTATGCAATTTTTTAAAACATTTCAAACGAAGTGCTGTCAAAAACATGACAAAAGTAGTGGTAAAAAAATAAAGAGCAGCAATGCTTATCATTGCGGTAAAATTTCATTTTTCACTTTAGTTCAAGAGCGATTAGTTCGATAAAGCAAAGCGCTCTTAGAGTAGCCGCCCATGGGAGAAAAACATGAATTGCAGTAATCGCTGACGTACCGATGTTTGGTCAATGAAAAACACAACTGTTTTGCGTATGTGTGGATGGAATCTGTCATTTGTCACTCTCTTCCTGATATGATATAGTTCTGGAAATTTTGGACATTTATTTGTTCTTGGTGACATTAAGCTCTTTTTTATTTTCAGAATTAAATTATCAATTGTTCTATAAATTAAGTTTTTATATCATACACGTGGCATCACCAGGTAGTGAATATGAAAACATTGATTTAAATATTGCATAATATTTATAATAATGAATTATAAACTAAAGACTAAAATGCCAAAAATGGATTTTAAAAGAATTCAACTTGGTAGTGCTCAAACAAAAGCGTGTTTTAAAAAATAAACTGAATAATTTAAAAAAAAAACTGCATTGGATATCGTGAATGACGGGTTTTACGTTCTAGCTAGAAACGGCAGAAGAACGGCCCCCGGGCCTAAATGATTCCAGAGGTGTCCAGAGAGAGAGAAACGATTCCAAAAAGGATTTTTCGGGTTCAAGGAGGTCTTAAAACGTGGATATTTACCAAAATCTGGAAACCGAAAATTTTCTGACAAGACTTTCTTTTTCTATGCTTCGGGAGAAAAAAACTACAATATCTGTTTCACCGGTAATGACGGCAGCAGCATCAACAACAATTATGAATTTTTGCTAAATGGAAATGATTAAAATAGAAAAGAGCACAGACTTAAAAAAACTTAACAATTGTTTACCATCAACAAATTTCTTAGAATCCAATGCCAATTTCTCCGTCTTTGCAGGGCACACACCTCTGCCTTCAGTTTCCTAATTCGGTCTTCTTTTTCCATAATTATTTTCCTGTACTTTTCAAAAACTTGTTCTAATCTAGCATTTAGCTGGAGAAAAGCACTTAAAATCATTCAACGTGACATAAATATACAATTAACAGCAGCAGATTAATTTCACATGAGGGAGCAATGCACAAAGTAATAGGAATCTTCTGAATCACTATTCAATCTATACTTATAAAACGTAATGTTTGCGTGTCTGTGTGCGATGTCCAGACGAATCTATCGCACTTACAGCCATGAAATTTGTCACACAGGTAGACGTAATGGTGACTCAATGCACCTAAATGCTAGAATTTTAAAATTTAATCTAGACAATTTTTTATTTAATGTTTTGTATTGTTTTGGGCCATTTTTGGCACGTTTACGGCTGTAGTATCTTTTCTAATGATCGTTGAAAAACAATCAATGCACCATCGGATAGACCAAACAATTTTCGTTCTAAAGAAATTTGTTTTGAATTTCCAACATAATTTACTAAATTTTGAGAAATTTTTAAATAATAGTCACTTTTATGGTAATTTTTGATAAGGATTTCTTCAAATTCTCGCATCTGACGTTCTAACAACTCTGTAATTTTCATTTTTTTCAGCTTATAACTGGAACGTTTCTGTAGAATTTAAAACAAGAACGGTTAAAATATCTTATTCCGTTTTTTCTTAAATTAATTTTTCCCTGATCAGTTCAAACAGTTTTCGTGCTAGCGAGATTTTCTCCGGACGATCACAGAATGCATTGTTGCTTCCTCGCAGGAGGTGACGTAATATGCTTTCATTCCCAGCCTGCATTTCTACAATCCGATTCCTTCCGGCGACGTCCTTACATTCGCGTCATTCTCGAGAGGAAAAATAAGCGGGAAAATCAATAATGTGTATCTTTTGTTTTGATTTTGTTTTCAAAACTTTTTCGTGTCATTGAGGGCCTTTCCCCCCCCCCCCCCATTTTGTCGAAGTCCTGATTTCACGGGCAACGCCGTGCGCGTACTGCTAGTAAATTTAATAAAAGCAATTTTAAAAATACTTATTAATGTACTCAAAAGTAAAATTTAATTTTAATTATTTTCTATATTTCAGACTAATACAGTCAAACCCCATTATGGCGAACCGTCAACGTACTAATACAGACGCTCGCTATAGCCGAGGGTTCGCTATATCCAATTTTGGCAAATATTGGCTGAACAATATTTACTGTATTCCTCAAACACATTTTTGTGTTGAACAAATTAACTACACCGAATTACAATTATTAATGGTCTGTAGTGAATTAAATAAATATTTGTTTTTTAAAAAAATAAAAAGTGAAATTATTTGTGCTTACATTTATTTCTCTAAAGGACGAAAATAAAAAGGGATTTTTTTTAAATTGAAAGCACCTAGATTTCAGATACATTTTATCTATGTTCTTTTCAATATTTAAAAACGAGTATATAACATTTTCATCCACAGTTTCTGTTGTAGAGTAAATTTGCAAAATGTTCACAGCTGCCTTCGCATCAGAAATTAAAGGACCCCAACTTGCATTACCTTCGTCTTCCATATCTGAAGATAAATCATCAATCAAATTATTCTTTTCTTTTACGAGAGAAACTACAGGGTGTTTTTTTTAAACTGACAACTACTTAGAGCCAGTTGTAGCTCGATCTATCAGCTGAAATGCCACGAAATTTGGCGGGGAGACTAATAACGACATGGGAAAAAAGCTACTGTAATAATACTAAAAAAAAAAACCTTAGTTCCGAAAGTCGCCGATGGGGAAAATGTGGCGCTGTTGCAGTCTACACAACTGAGAATTAGTCAAATGAATAATAAAGAAGATATTTCTGCGCAAAATCGCTTTAATATAGCAAATGAACTGCCCAAAAGGCTTACAGAGATGAAATTACAATGTACCATAGCACCAGACCTCTTTTAATGTGACCACCCTCTCGTGGACCACATATTGCATCCTGTGCACAACATTCTTCACGGGTGAAAGTAACATGTCTCCACAGAATGCTCAGCATAGTCCGTTAAATGTTGTCTTTTAAGGTTGTCAACGTCGGACCCCACCGAGATAGACCTTACGCGAGGCATTCACATCTGTTCAATTCCGAGATTTTTGAAACACGGAAAGGGAAAAACCTTTCGTCAGTGTGAGAAACCGATGAAAATTGGCACAAATGGATTGGAAGTGTTGGAATTCCGAATAGTTTGAAGTCTGATTGGAATGGCCGGATGGCCTTTTGAGGACCTCCCTGCGAGGGTAGCGGAAAAACAAAGGTTCTGCCTAGATTGGGACCCCGCGACGAGGCTAGATCATGTTGAAAGTAAAATCGGAAATCCGCCGTGTGGGGAAAGAGGGAATGGGTGGGAGTAAATCTGGGACTTTCAACCTTCTCAAACAAGGTGTATCAAAACCAACTTTGGAGCCTCCCTGAATGATGTGCCTAATGTTTCGACTTGAATGGGTGAAAAAAAACGATCTCGGGACAAATGGCATAGCCTAGCCTTCTCGTGAATACCCAACTTTAGACTTCAAATAACCCCTCAGAAAAAGTCGCATGCGGTTAGATCCGGGAAGAATGGACATGGAGAATGTTGTGTACAGGATGCAATATGTGATCCACGAGAAGGGTGGCCACAATGAATCCCATTAAAGGGTGATCACATGCCCTCGCCGAGGAAGTAATTTTATTGAATATAGAGATATGGTGCACTGTAATTTCATCTCTGTAACCCTTTAGGGCAGTTCATTTGCTGTATTAAAGCGGTGCTGCAGTGAAATTTCTTCTTTATTATTCATTTGACTAATTCTCAGTTGTGTAAACTACAATAGCGCCACATTTCCCCCCATCGGCGACTTTCAGAACTAATTTTTTTTATTACAGGAATATTTTCCCCCGTGTCGTCATTAGTCCCTCTACCAAATTTGTTGGCTTTTCAGCTGATAGATCGAGCTACAGATTGCTCTGGGTAATGTCAGTTTAAAAAAACACACCTTCTATATCTTCATCACTTGGCGCATCAGATGTAATCAAGTTGCCATGGCAACATTCGAAATGTTCGATTTCGCTTTTGGAAAAAGCATTCAGTCTGTCCTTTTCTAACCATTTAGCTTGGAAAAGTGGGAATTTTGGCTCGCTTTATAGGAATTCCTTGCTTTTGAAGTTCATTACAAGCATTTGGAGATACACTAGTAACATAGGAGTTCGGTTGGAACCATTTGAAATTTTGTTATAACCGAGGGTTCGTTACACCCGGGATTTGACTGTATAATAAATCATTATTATAAATATTTTGGAATCTTGAAATCAAGATTTTCTCAAATTCCCTACCACTTATATGGGATCAAAATTTAAAATATATCGATTCATTGATAATGAAGTTCCCAAACTATTAAAATATCGTGTTGCCATCAAGACCTCAAAAGTGTACAAAAATTCAGATCTCTCTCATATCAGAAAGTGAGTGAAAAAATCGATTACAAAATTCCATCTTCACATCTATGAAGCAATTAAAGTTAAATAAGACTTTATAAAGAAGATATTATGTAAAATTTTTTCATCGCACAATATAGGAAAGAATAGTATTTTTCGGCAGTTGAGAAGTATTAATATTAATGACGATTACAATATATATTAATATATTGTAATCGTTGAATTTACTTTCCACTCAACTGCATTTTAAATTAACTTTCAAAAGTTCAGTGGTTAATTTTTACTTTCTCGTATACGAAGTATACAAAGAGAAAGTATTGCAATCGTCAAAAAATTCGAACTCGAGACTTTGACGAATCTCCACGTTCCTCCCCGAGTCCGAAAAACACAATTTTAGAATTATGTCTGTCTGTGAACTCGATAACTCGAAAACTATTAGAGATACGGGGATGAAATTTGGTATGTGGTCTTTAAACATAATTTGTTGGTTTCTATCAAATTTTGGACAAAATCCGTCTGCGGAAAGTCTGCCTGTCTGAAAGGCGTGTAAAATGCATCTCATTTTCACACAAATTTATAATACTTTTTCGACAAAGTGTTCAGCTTTGGGCAATACAGAATAAAAGTATACTCCCTCGGATCAACTTCATTTGTCCGATTTTCCAAATTGCCGATTTTCTATCAAATTAAGAAAAGAACAAGGTCAAATTTAGACCAGCGATTCTAAACCTGTGGGGCGGGGGCGTGATAATACTGAATAGGAAGCGCGAGCATATCGAAAAGAAAATATTATTTAAAAAATTGATTATTTTAAGGAAAGGAAAGTAAAACAAAATACATTCTGACATCATAAAAAATAAAATACTGTTTACACTGACATAATATACTTATAATAGGATTGCATCAGTACTGCACAATGTATTTAATAATTAACTTGTCGATACTAAAATAAAAGCAAGTTTAATAATTATTAGTGGTTCCTCTCGACGGACTTCTCTCGGAGCCGCGAGAATGTCCGATATGGTAGACGTAAGACAGAGCAATAGAGTCTA
>BGPR01000399.1:0-26904 GCA_013235015.1 Araneus ventricosus | reverse complement strand
TAGACGTAAGACAGAGCAATAGAGTCTAAGAGATAATAAGAGAGAGCAATTTTGGTTTTGTCAATGCAGCGGATCGGTGTTGCAAAATATCAATTAATTTACTAATTCTTGGTAATTTGTAAGGTTTGTAATTAAAAGCTAGTATTTTGGCATTTTCAGTTTCTGTTAATTGTCATCCACTGGAAATGGTATTAAAACGCATAAGAATAAAACAATTCTGTATCCACAAACTTGTATTTGTTTCTATAATCGGAGAAAAATGCTTTTTGAGTTTATTTATTCGTTTAGATGGTGCAATCACCAGACGATTTTATACTTTTTCCCAAGCCGCCATCCGCTGATTTTGATAATTTTTATATAATGCAAAAAATATCAGGGTTTTTCTACAAATATATTTCGATACATTATTCGGTAGCATTAAGTTGTCCTAAAAAATTTGCATTGTTTGAAATTGCAGTAGTTTTCCAAATATGGCGATTTTTCGCCCGACTTTATACTTTCTTCCAGGACTGTATTTGTTCTTATGAACATGTTTACTTAGAATATAAACACAAATGAGTATTAAATGTACCCTTAGCCATTTATGACTTGAGAAAAAAAACAAAATATGATGAACATTTCCATTAATTCTGCATTATTGCTTTTTTAAACACCATATGATAGTTACTGTATATTCACAATAACAGCTTAAAAATTTATTAAAATGTTAAAGAAGGATATAAAAATGAGTGCAGTGATAAGTTAAAATCTACAATTTTATTTCACAGTTCAACACGTAACATTAAGAAAAAGATTAAATATTCATAGTCGTTAATCATAGAATTATAGAAAGCTCCAATAACTTTCAAATAATCTCATGTCATCACTTTAACTACTTTACATTTCATTCAAAAGTGACTTCCTAAACGGGAATTTTTTTCCTACTTTCTTCAACGGACTGAAGTATATTTTGAGTTGTTCTTCATTTTTGGTTATCGATTGACCGAAATCTTCCTTAAGTTTTACCCCATGTTCGGCCGTGTCATTTGCTACTTTTAAGGTCTTGATAAAAGTTTTCATTTCTTTGAACCTGAGATCTTCTTCCCAGGCCGAAGGATTGTTATTCAACCAGGCTACAGCTTGGTTCAACAAATGAAAAATGAACCATGACATCGGTCCAACTAATTGATGCAGCTTTGTGATATGATTTAAAACAGGCAAAACGGAGGTACCACTTGGAAATGATTTTTCATTAGCTTTGTATCTCATTAAGGTTGCTACAATCTTCTTCTTTTGAGAATCTGATATATTTTTTCTTAGAAAACAAAGAAATTGTTATTACTTCTTCTGTGAAATACCATAATCATTTAGTTTAAAGAATTTATTAAATTCTTCCAACAAATTCAAACCGGCCCAGTTAAGGTTTCGAATGAAAATCAGCCGCTGTAACAAGTTTCAGAACTATGGCACGGTGTCACTCTCTTGCGGAACCCTTATTCTTATTATTCACTTCATATTTTATTGCGTGCGCGTCTTCATAGCTACATTAATATCGCGTAAAAAATTTGTTTTGAAGAGCCTGTTGCTGTGTTTTATATTTTTAGTCAATGTAAGTATATCCGTAAATCTCGGCAGCATGACTTTTCTCAAAACATTTTTTTAAAACAAAATAAAAAAAATGTTACAAAAAATAATCAAAATAAAAACAATTTAACAAACACATCGATTTTATTAAAAGTCTGATAACTTCTTAAGTGACATAGCTTTTACATTAATATTTTCTTACTATTGATAGAGCCATCTGAATATCGTTTGTGATTTTCGAATTCGACTACTTTGGGATCATAACCTGTCGCCTACCATGCAAACTTCCAGCGTCACGCTGAATTATAATAATAATAATGACATTTATCTTCAGCATGAGCACTGATAAAATATGCATTATTCCAAAATTGTCTTTAAACACAGATTAAGCAGTGGCGAATTCAGGATTTTGGTCAGGGGAAGACTGAGGTCATAGCAAATTTCTATCGTCATGACTTCATGGTTTATGTAGTCAAAACACTAACTTTACTCACCTTACAATGAGAGTCACAAAGGTCACTACAATACTTTCGATAATTTAATAAAAACACAATGCAAATAACAAGCTAGAAAATGTTTTCAACCGCGTTAACACTACCAATATGAACGAAATAACTACAAAAACGGGAAAATTTTCGACCCTGTGAATCCAGAAAGCAATGTTGCCATGTTTTATTTTTTAAAGGATATAGATTAAGAACAAACAGGTGTAATGATTTGAAAAAAAATCAGGAATTTTGGTTTAGCTCTGTGGGAGGCTGCCCTCCCATAGCCCCCCCGGATTCGTCACTGTTGTGAAGTGCTCTAATATAAGAAAAGATCAAAATTAAGAGCACAAAAAAGGCAGTTTCGTTTTCGTTTTATGAATGTAAACTCATAAATGAGAAACTTAACAATTACAGTAAAATACCATTTATAAGTTTTTAATTAGTATTCTGTATTGTTTGGCAAAAATAAGAATTTATATGTAAGTAGTTGTTAAGCCCGGTGTTGCTGGGGATTAAAACACTTTTATGTCTAATATTTTTAATGAAAAAACTTTTTTTTTGTATAGAAAATTATATTACAAAAATTCCTTTATCGTCTGAAACGCTTTTACTTCAAATTTCTTTCATAAATAGTGAAGTATAAGAAGGATTTTAACGAATGTTTTGAGTCAATTAATTAAATAGTAAAATTTTCATTAATAAAAAGCATCAAAATAAACCAGATCAATAGTTGTTCCCGATATAAATTATTAATCGCATGCTTTCAAAGTTTTCTTTAGTATTCTTCCAGAATTTTGTTTATATATTCCAGCAACAGCTCTTCATACGTATTCTTGTTCTTTAACAATAAAAAATACATTGCTACAAATTGTGAATTATATACACAATTGAATTTTTTTTAATTATTGAAATGAGAGCAACAATTTTGAACTCAAATGAAATTTGTGTCACTGAAAAGCTATTTTTTAAACTTTTATATAGTATAATAATAGTTATTGTAACACAACACTTGCGAAATATATCACAAAAAAACGCAAAAACTTGCTTAATTTTTTATTTTAAAAAATTAATTAACTTTTGGGCCTTTTAAAGTTGACAGTGATCTTTCACTTCTGTTTGAAATATTTACAGAAATGAAAAGGAATTTGTTCAAAGTTTCACCGTTGCCTAGCAACGAAGTATCATTAAATTTGCTTTATTTAAGAATCGTCTGCTGTAATAATTTATTTATTAAAAATTAATAAAAGTTGAAGGAAACATTTCACAGATATAAAATTGGTATCATTGAAAAGTTATAATTTTGAACTTTAAGATGGTATAAAAATATTTTTTGGGGATAATTTGCTGCGAAGTTAATGCGGAATAACGGTTTCGGTTAATTTCCAATTAACTGACTGTTTAATTAACTTTAGGACTTCGAAAAGTTGACAATAATCTTCCTCTTGTCTTAAATAGTAAGTATCTAAAGCGTGGTTGAAATTGCTGCAGTAGTTTAGGAGGAGATGTGGAACATACACACATACCCACAATGACTTGTATTTATATTAAGATTATGCTTATCTGTATATATAAAAGAGGAAAGTATGTGTGTGTTTGGGTTCGTTTTTTGGTTCTTTATGCACATCCACATCGTTGGACTTACGACGACCAAATTTGTCACAGTGATGGATTAGCACAAGAGGGAGCTAACGCCCTAAAGATTATTTTAAAATTCGAATTAGATTTTTATTTATTTAATTAAATAACGAAAATTAAGCTATTTATTGACATTTTTCACCAATAGCTTCTGAAATATTTATGGTACGAAAATTATTTTTACATCAACTTAAGGAGCAAAAATTTATCTTTTTAATTATACTAATTTAATTGTTGTACAATTTTTTCTTTAATCGTAATTAACGCTTCAAAATTAATTTTAAACTGAAATTGCAACAATGCTTTTATTGTTATAAAATAAAATTCAAACTAATTTATTGTTTCATCAAATCCTTTATTCACCTGTTTTTACCACCGTTAAAGCTAAGAAAATATTGCTTTTTTATGGCAAGGTAGACTTCTTACTTCCGCTTTATTTCGTAGCATGAATTTAACTTTCGTTTTTATTTCGTAGCTTTTAATATGCACACAAATATCAATGACGTTAGTTTAGTTACTACGCGATGTGAGTTTCAGTTTGACTTTATTTATAGTATTAGTAGAGAGTATTTATATTTAGTTTTTATTCCCCTAACTGAGGTTAAAAGTATTCTTTTTGTTCGAGCATTCTTCTTCAGTGAAATTCTTTCGAGTGAAAATTGTTCTCGAGCGATTTTGACTTTCTTTATCTGATTTATAAAGCATTTTATTAGAAGTTTCGCAGTAACCAAGTTATAAAGTATAAGTATATTTGTACATTGTAAAACCGTATTAGTTATTTAACTATATATTGTTTAAAATAAATGTACCTTTTCGAATTTTCTCGCATTTTCATTCAAACCATACTGTTATAAGCTGATAAAAAGACTATATTTGAAAGTTTTATTTCACCAAGAAAAGATTCAAAGAAGATTTACGTTTCTTGAGGAAAGTTGGTGACAATATTTTTAGGAAAAACAAACAAACAAAAGAAAAACAAGAGGCCGGTATATGAAAAAATATGGATCCCGAGCAACGCTGGGTTTTCAGCTAGTTTTATATATAATTATACTCGGTCAGTTCCCATAATTTCAGTCAAAAGTTGAATATTGTTTTTAAATAAGCAAAATACTTTCCTTGGAAAGAATTTTCTTTATTAAAATGCATTCCGTAAAAGTTCCAAAAGATTATTTTACTAACAATCTAGGAAATAATTTTAAAAATACCAAACCGATGGTTCTTTCGATAGGCGCGCTTTTGAAAAGGCAAGATAAATCAAATAAATGGCGGCTTAAAATTCATTTTTCTGCCATACCGAACGCCATTGTTCTAGCTTGATCGGTTCGAATTGGATCTCGGTGGAAAATCGTTAACAGTCTCCGATTCAACGTGCGTGTGCAGAAGCAGGGGAAAAGCAGCAGACAATGCTAAGTTCGTCTGATTTCTCTCCAGCCGTGTCTCGCGTCTCTAGACTTTCGTTTCGCTTTATTTTATTCTTCCGGAAAAAGTCGTTTGCAGGTTGTTAACATTAACCGAACTTCCCCGGCCGACGTCAACAGAGCTTGAGTCACGTGAACAGGTCAATTGCACTTTGGCTACGCGACTGTGCATCGCCTTTTTTTTAAAAAAGAAACGGCTTATAGGGCTATGTGTACTTATTTCTTTTCTGCCTTGTACAAAAAAAAAAAGAAAAAAACGAAAATGAACTTTGATTGTGCTTCCACGCAAACAAAGTTTCTAATGTCCAGGAATGGACTGAAAAAAATATAAAACGGGTAGGAGGGTAAGAAAATGAAGCAGAGAAAAATAAATAAGAAATGCGTGGAAAGACGATTCATATTTGAAAAAAAATGTGCAGACGATTTCAAGAAAACTTCAGAACAAAAGTTAAAAAAAGAAGATCATGAAAATATCCATGTTTCGACGAATTTTTTTTTACGTTCCGATAAAAACTATTTTAACACAGTAAGAATTCGAAATTTCTAATGGGTATTATGAAGCATTTCTTTTTTCAGTTTGGAAAAAATAAATATGCCATGCATGGAAAATCTTTTCCATTTACTTCTGAGCATTTTTTTTTATTGTTAATATAAATTTAAAGAAATGAGAAAGCTATCTAAAATGGTAAATCAATTTTGTAGGACGGTATTTTTTACAAAAATCATAACTTCTTTTTTATTTACAAATTAGAATATTTCCAAGAAGGAATGATACTGAATGAAGGAACTTTCACCCATCTTTATTATTGAAATTTCATTTTTAACTTTCCATCGGAATCATTCGAAGCATTCATATCAGGAAATTCGAATCATTTCAAATCATCACTATTTTATTTTCAAGACATATTAACTCTATAGTACTTTCCAGTTAACGCTGGAGTGGAAACGTGAAGTTATGGTGACTCTAAACCTTAACCCATTCCAACAGAGAATCCAGCCGCTTCATGGAGAGGGAAATTAGTGCCTCCAAACTTTATTAATTACAATTAAGAACCGTCCATCCGTAAAAGGTATGTAGTCTTCATTTAAATAGGTAGTTTTTTTCAACTATATCAGTAGTCAAATTGATTCAGTATAGGTATCGAACTGAAAAAAAGAAAAACGTTCAGCTTCTCAGACGTCTTCAGCATAATTTTTTATGAACAAATTCATTGAAACAATAAAAAGTTAAAAAAGGAATGTCTCATTTGACACATTTTTCATATACATTTGCCTCATATTGTAGGTTAATGATGGACTATTTTTGAATGCAATTTTTTAATGTAAACTTATATGCAATTTATAGAAGTATTTTAATAAATAAACGTGTTCTTGTTAGGTTTCCGAGTTGATAAAACATTTCAACATTTTTGTAATTGACTAATCACTGAGTGGGAGTCAAACTGACTCGATGTTTTCACCGAAGGGTTAAATCTCAATTTTCGAAGGAACGTACACCGACTATTAATAGGAATTCACTGTTGCATTGCTATATTGGAGACGGAATCGGTGGCGAATTCAGTATTTCCCCCCCCCCCCCCCCCCCCCTGAGGTCATAAAAATTTTGCATCGACGAATGTTAAACCTCATCTTATGTAAACCAAAGCACTTTAACTTAACACACATTATTCACTTGACAATAAGTATCATAAAGAACAATACAATACCTTCAATAATTTAATAAAAAATACAATGAAATAACTAGCCAAAAAATGTTTTCGACAGCGTCATCGCTACAAGTACAAGTGGAATGACTAGGAAAGTAGGAAAATTTTCGAGCCTGTCAAACCAGAAAGCAATGTTGTCACGTTTTCATTGTTTTTTTAAAAGGTAAATTCAGAATGGTTTGGTTTGATGGAGTTTACTGGCGCAAAAACCATTTTTGATTATACTGCTCCAAACATATGGTCTAGGATAAAATCTTAGTATAGGAGTTCAGTTAAAAGGAGTCTGTCATACGTTATGACGCGCCAATTTGTAAAGTCTACAAAAAACTTGCAACAAGGAAAAATGACCTTAAAACATGGTAAAAATACCAGATCAAAGAGTAAAAAACAATCATTTAAAAAAAGTTGGGGATGAGGATATTTGTGAAAGATGTCTTTAAGAGTGATACAGGATGAGTGGAAACAGCGGATGCGTTGATGATTAAATTGTTGACATTTAATAAGAATGTGGAAAACAGTCATTTGGCATTGGCATGCTGTACAAAGAGGTGCGGGTTCCCCCAATAACTGATGCCTATGCGTGAATCGAGTGTGTCCGATTCTTAATCTGGTAGGAAATGTGTCGAGCTTTCTGATAGGTAAACTAGGCCAAGAATCGATTAGACGTTTAATTGAATGAAGTTTATTTGCGTCTTTATGATCCCATTGAGCTTGCTATTTTGAGTGGAGGATGGATTTAATATATTTTTTGACATTGTTGCCAGGGAAAGGAGATTTTAAACTGTTGGTGGCAGACTTAGCAAGATTGTCAGAAAGTCCATTCCCACATGTTCCGTCGTGAGAGGGAATCCAGCAGAAGAGAATAGAAAAATCTTTACTAGTAAGGCGATCGTACAATTTGGATAGGAAATTCAGAACAAACAGTTGTAGTGATTTTAAATAAAATCAAGAATTCTTGTTTAGCTGGGGGGGGGGGGGGGCTGCAGCCCCATAGCTTCCATGGATTCGCTACTGGATGGAAAATTACAGTAAAACCATTCGCTATCGAATTTCTCCAAGAACCATCTTTTCATACATTTCATAAGATTCGAAACTTTATCGTTACGTTTGCATTTAAATCACAGCGCAGAAACGAAAGTGCACATCAAGAAAATACGACTTTTATAATAGAATTTTGAGACCATGAAATGTTTGACGTCTCCGAAGTGGAATTTCCTCCCGAAGGAGAAGCTTTAGAAAAATATTTATCGAGATTTCCTCCTCCAACATTTTCTTTATTTCTTAGCCACCGATATAAAAACTCTTCCAAGAACGGCCTCCCTCATAAATTCGACAAATAATTTCACAGCGCCCGCAAATCCTCAACTCTCTTTTTCCCAAGCTTTTAGTCCAACAAATTATTCCGCAACGTTGAAAGTTAGGGAAAGAAAATTCTCGGAAAAGCATATATATCAGAAAGCCTTTTACCAAATTGCATCTGCAGTATATATAGCGTTAGGGATGTTTACTACTCTGATCAGATCCACCATCATGGAATTTATTTTTTCTCAAACTTTTACAAGTAAAAACAATTCATATAAATATTCTATGAATTAAATTTCGATTTTTTTCTTTTATCATCTTTTTCGATGTTTTTATTTTAAAGATAATTTTTGCTTAATAATAAATATTTGAAGCAAAGCCAATGGAAAAATTCTTTAACCCATAATATAGATTCAATTCAATATAATTTTCGCTGGAATCCCGCACCTCAAGGTCGTTCAAGGTTAATTTTAACAAATGAACTCAAACAGAATATTAATCTCACGAACAAGGATTGAATAATTTGTTGAAAAAATTTTTAAGTCTGATTTTGATTCATGACCGCAGTACTGGAAATGCAGGTAGAATAATTTGCTTAAACATTTTTTTTATTTTCGTAATGATTGTTCTTTAACAATGAAAAAGAAGTAAAATAAATAATACAGAAGAAAGAAAATAGAAAATAAATATTAGATAATAAATAATGGAGAACAGATAATTTGATAGTAGAAAAATAGATAACCAAGAAGAAATAAAGAAAAAGAAATTCTAAATTGTTCTGTAATTAAATTTATTAGTTCATTCCATTCAATGTCGTATTTCAAATTTCGATTCCTTCATCAATAAAATAAAACTATTCGCTCATCCATATTTGCATAATATAATCCTGGATGCAGTTGTAATTTTCTGATACATTTATTTATTTTCGTTTTAAATTGTTAATACGAGTATATTGAGAAATTTTTCTTTGAATAATATTCGGGACCCTATCGGAGGTTCATTCTAGTTATTTTTTAAATCATTCTGTTATTCCAATGAAATAGAAAGTCGGTTTCTATAGCGTTTATATTTTAACAAAACCATTCTGAATAGTTGTTGCACTATCTGAGATAGGGTTTTACAGGGTGTATCTAATTCTACCGGAAGTATCACTATAATTGCAGCCCAATAGCTGAATTCTAATAGGCATATACAGTGAAACCTCTCTGAGCGGCCACTCCTCCGTTCCGAGAAAAATTGGCCGCTCAGAGGGGGTGGCCGCTCTGAAGGGTTTTCGTTACAATTACAAGATAATTTCTATAATTCATAATATAAACAAGTCTGACACATATTTCTTATTTAAAATGAAGTTTGAGAATTATCTAAAGAGAAAATAGTACTTTATTTAATAATTTTTTACATCTTTTGAGAAAAGGATACAATTTGTGACTGCTTTAAGTTTTTACCCTTCTTGGAAAAACCATTTTTTCCCAGTTCGTTTTTCTGTTTAAAAAGTAAATCTCTAACCGATGCGTTTGTCAAATGGGATGGGCGAACCCACCCGGCGGCCGTTCAGAGGGGTTGGGTGGCCGTTGCTAGGGGTTATTTTAACATTAGGCCTATGGGCTGAAAAATCCGTGCAACAAAAAATTGGCCGTTAAGAGGGGTGGCCGCTATGCAGGGGTGGCCGTTCGAGGAGGTTTCACTGTACTTCCCATTCGAAAAATGTATTAAATGACGTAAAGAGTTATATTTTAGGCTGTTTGCGTCAGAAAATGTACTGTTGAAAAAATTCGAAGTATAAATTTTTATAGATTCCCCCGGTTCTATTAGTCACACTTCGTAAAATATTTTTTACACTCTAATATTTTAATCAAAAAGTTCCACTCTTCTGCGACTAAAACCACTTCGAGCAAATGTTTCTCCCGTTGATTGACTAATCTTCCCCGAGACGGCCCCTGTTGTCTGAAATAGCGGTATTCAAAGCATCATAACTCGATCAGTTTCAGTCTCAGAAGAATGGAACTTTTTCGAATTTAAAATGTTAGTGTGTCAAAAATATTTCATTAAATATGACTAATAGAACCGGGGGACTGTATAAAAATTTAGATTTCTTTTTCAGAACTACATTTATTTACTCTAGCAACATAAATTACAATTCTTTACTCATTTAGAGCAGTTTTCCAACTGGAACTATTTGTCTATCTGTAATAGTTTAGAAATGAGCTATTGGGCCAAGATTAGAGTGGACACCCAGCGTATCCTTTCTCATCACACAGACTTTTACATCTATATTTTTTAAAATTTCAAGCATTTAACATCGGAATTGTTTTATTTAAAAATTCAATCAATTCATTCATCAGAACCAAAGTGCGAATCTCATTTTATTTATTTTTAATTTATAGAAGCTTTCCTTTTTTTTGCGGAATGATACTGCTAAAAATACGAAGCTTCTAATGTAAGATGCAGCAAACATTATAATACTTAACTGAATTGTAGGAGGCAAAGATAGGCGATTTAAATTCATTTAATATCCATAAATGCCTCATTTTCTTATTTTATTTACAGATAATATTATGCAGAGCTTGACGAACACTCCGTTAGCACGGAGAACAGAAATCGGGGGCGCAAAATTGACAAAACAAATTGAGAAAAAAATCGCAACGGAATTTCTTAATTAATTAGAAGATTTTCTGAAAACTACTAAACAACAATAACTAACTATATAAACAATAACTAACTAAAGTCCACAAAACCTTCAAGGATCTATATATAATCTTTCCTATCGTTTTATAGGAATTTGATATCGGATAAACACTTTAATACCATCCTTGTCTTTGCTGGGGAAATGGCATCCAAAATAGATACAAATAAGAATTTTGAATCAATACCTAAACATCGAGTTTGTCTACGAAAAAGACAATTTTTATGAAAATCAGGATGAGTTCATAACCGTTGCGCAGGAAAAATACAAAATTGAATTCTTTTACCACCTGGTTGACACTTCAATAAATTCTTAGAACAAAGATTTTCTCAGCTGCAGCATCAAAACAGTTACTTCTGTTTTTTATATCATTTATATGAACTAAAAGACGTTAGTTCTGTAATTTTGGCCAATGACAAAGATTCGGAAACCATTTTAACAGATGGAGAATCATCGGATATAAACACCCTGGAACTTTGTGATGAAATATCAGTGGAAGGTTCTCTATTGGAAAAAGATTTACCACCTTCGGAAGTTTTGAAATTGATAAAATTAATTTTGCTCTAAACTTTAGCATTGGTCTAATAATTTTACTAACTCTCCAATAAGTGTTACATCCGTGGAGCGTAGTTTTTCCATACTAAAAATAATCAAGAACTATTTACGAACGTTTCTGAATTAATAAGAGAATTCTCTGAACTAAAAGTTCGTAAAAAATTGTCTGAATTATATTCCTGCTAATTGCTTTTTTAAATGAAGTATTTTAAGTGAAAAGTGAAGTATTATAAGTATTTGTGTCAATTACTGAGTTACACTGTTGTTTTTTGGACGTTCGCTAAAAAATGTAAAAAAGACCATATAACTTTTTTAGAATGCTTACATTGTAGTTGAATTAAATCTTGATTGTATACGAGTAACGCCATCTGGTAATAAGTTTGAGAAAAAAGATTGATTTCATAATATTTATAATAATCAGTTATAAATTAAAGACTAAAAAAGTAGAAAATAACTAAAATAAAAAGAAATTCTATTTTTTAGTACTTTAATAATACTGAGATTTTTAAAGCTACTCTTATAAAATTTATTATTGCACTTTAACTAAAAGCCTTTACTTTGTTTTAAAAGTCTTTTAGAGAGTTGTATCTTATTTTTAAAGTCTTTATATCACAAAGCTTTTACATGCATCAAGCGCAAAACGATTTTTTTACCTTCTCAATTTATAAGCTCACAACTCAGAGCGATTACTAATTACATTATGCATTAAAGCGTTCTGTCCGTTTAATGTTCACTGGAGTAAATGACACATATATATACAATTTCGTCGTTCATAATAGTAACGGCTAATGGCTCCATTTTGTGTTTCAACGAAGTCTATTTGGCTCCACTTCAATTAACATTTCAGTTTATAGCCAAGGGGATAGCGAACTGTCCCAAAACTCGACGCTGGCTGTAACGATCGTCCAGGGAATCGTAGAATGGCTCTTATCATAAAATATGTTGCACATACAGTAAACAAAAGAGCTTGCAGAATGTTGGGTGTTATTAATTATGCCAGAAATATTCTATCTCTTAGTTTAATTATTATGATGTTATAGAATTAATTTTTCCAGAGTGACTTAAATATTCTACTGGAATTCCAAAGCATTAACATGTATGGTGAACGGAATGTAAATGAGAACCAAAATAAGAAGTTTATTATAACTGTTAATCATTTTTAATTTCTCGTATACGAAGTACACAAAGAGAATGTACTGTAATCCTCAAGATATTCGTATTCGAGATTTTGATCAATCTCCACGTTTTAGACCTCCCTGAGTCCGAAAAACACAATTTTGGAATTATATCTGTCTGTGAACACGATAACTCGAAAACAGCTAGAGCTAGAGGGATGAAATTTGGTATGTGATCTTTACGCATAATTTGTCGGTTTTCTATTAAATTTTGGACAAAATCCGTCCAAGGGAAGTCTGTCTGTCCGTGTTCATGTGAAGACGATAATTCAAAAACTTAAATAGCTAGATGCATAAAATTAAACAGTTTTATCATCAGGAATGTGGGTCTAAATAAAATTTTGGGCCAAATCCGTAGAAGGGTTGACTGTCTGTATGTTTAATCGCATGCTGGTTAACATGATAACTCCTAAATGCAATGACTTAGATAAATGAAATTTGATATGTGGTCTTCTTATCTTAATTATAGATCTGTGCCAAATTTTGGTTTCAATCGGTTGAAAAAAAGGCGTTCAAATTGCATATTCGGTTTCTTCACCATTCTACGACGCAAAAAAAGTTGCGACCTCTGCCGCATTTTCCCCACCTGTGTTAGGAAATGTAGCCTGGCGCATTCCCCCCCTCCCCATCCGTGTTAGGGCGTATGCGAGAAAGTTTCGGGGAGACCACTTCCGCTGCTTAATTTAACCAAAAAATATGTTTGTTTTGATAAAAAAATTAAATCATATTGTGATTCATGTTAGAAAAGAAGCTGGCTCAAAATAAAATAATCGTTAGCAAAAATTGTTATAATAATAATGGCGTGTTACGCATTCTCATTTACACACAAGAAAAAATCTGGAGTCTACTTCCCTCGACTTTCTTGTACACTTCCACAATATTTCCCGTTTTGCATTTAACTTCGTCATACAGTGAAAATAATCGAATATTCATTTTCTTTCCTCTCTGACCGATTGGGTTAAAAATGTGATACAGATATGACTCATACCTACGGAATTTAATTCGCATAGCTTTTTGAGGTTTTGAGTTACTGTGTCCGTGCACACTGATAGACAGATATTCAAATGACGGATGTGATCCAAACTTTGATACAGATCTACATTTTACAGTAATGATCCGAAACCAAATTTCATCCTTCTATCTCTTTCCTTGTCCCATGTCCATTCAACCGGTTCGGTAGCTGTAATGGTAACAGGCACGGGGGCATGAGGCGGCGTTCTGTCTCCTTCCTTCTTTGAGATACTGTGTGCACAATGGCAGACAAAAGTGAGTGGAAGCCATAAATGAAAAAGAAAAGTGCTGACAAGGACAGACAGACAGAAGCAATTCCAAAAATACTGATGATTATCAGATTCCGAAACTCTCCGCGCTCTTGCACATGCTCCAGTCGTTGTTGATTTCACCAAAATAGGGGTGAAGTGAAGAATGAAGGGGAAATGTTTAAATTTTACTGAGCACGACTAAAAAAAGAACAAATACGCTCATCTTACTACTTGCATGTCACCCTTTTCCGAAAAAAATCGTCTGAAAGTGCTAGTCTTGGGATTTTTAAACGAACAGTATTTCTCAGAGAAGGAAGGAAGCTTTTCGGAGAGGTATGAAACGTGGAGATTATCAAAATCTCGAGGTCGATTTTTTTGGCGATTACAGTACTTTTTATTCTTAGGAGAAATTAAAAGCAGAACAAACACTGTTTGGTCATCTAACTGAAGCGTATAAAGAAAAGTTGTAAACTATAATGCGCAATAACAAAGCATTAGTGAGTGTATATATTGTCTTTTTAAGTTTGTTATGCAATACTCAAAATATATATTGACAACCTTGTCATTAGTGTACTCGAGCATGATAGCAAGTTACAGGTATTCAGATTTTTCATGTAAAAAAGTTATTATATTAAGGCCTCTCATTTTGTTTTATTAAAAATGGTCATCCTGGTATTCTAATTTTTAATCAAATCGAGTTAGATCAAACCATTTCATAACAGCAAATAAATGAAAATTAATTATAAACAGTGTATTATTGATGTCAGTTTTATTTTATCAAAAGAAAGTCATGTTAATATTTTTTTTTTATTGCGAAATTACACGAAAATAAAACAACTATGAAGTTAGACCCATTCACACTGAAAATTTCTATCTGAGAAACAAGCTTTACTGCGTTGCATTTTGCATTTCGGCAGTTTCATCTCCAAAACACAGTGAATACACGTGACGTCAAAGTCACATGACAAACGTAACTGCTCATGTCGTCTAACATGCATTTTTCCTCCTATCAGATGAGCAATGGATATCAAAATTAAATGAGTAAAACGCGCTTGACGGGCATCAAAGTGATTCTACTTCGAAGCAGAATTGCAAAAGGCTTTTACTAAATCAAAATGTCCTGCATTTGAAAATCAGTCTTGCAAACTCTTTATTAAACTTAATCACAGAGTTCCCTGTCATACAACGTGTCTGAAAATGTTACCGGAACAAAGGTTCTATTCTAATGTTTATTACTCGTCTAAAAAATTAAATAGAAATAATGTTTACTAACTGAAAATGTTACCGGAACAAAGGTTCTATTCTAATGTTTATTACTGATCTAAAAAATTAAATAGAAATAACGTTTACTAACTGAAAATGTTACCGGAACAAAGGTTCTATTCTAATGTTTATTACTCGTCTAAAATATTAAATAGAAATAACGTTTACTAACTGAAAATATTACCGGAACAAAGGTTCTATTCTAATGTTTATTACTCAGCTAAAAAATTAAATAGAAATAACGTTTACTAACTGAAAATATTACCGGAACAAAGGTTTTATTCTACTATTTATTACTCAGCTAAAAAATTAAATAGAAATAACATTCTAAATTCTTCGATAAAAACATTTCCTCTGCTCCAATTTGGGTCTCGGAACACGTTAAATATAAAAACAGAACAGTATTTTTCTTCAAATCACCAGATTCAGTCGTATTTCAACAAAAACTAGTAATAATTAATGTTACACTGCGCTGTATTTTCGGAGTAATTCTTAGCCAATGAATCTTTCTTCGAACAAATCCTATACAAATTAAAATAAAATTTTGCCTTGCAGTGCTAATTAAGAGTTCCTTCGAGATTTTTCGCAGAAGTAGGATTAAATCTTAGATTAAAGTCTTGCAAAAATAATGAATAAACTGCAGCGCTAAGTATACTTGAGGCACTGGAAGTTTTGAAACAAATGCGCAACCCATTCTAACAATAAACTCGTAATTCTGCATATTTGAACGTTTTAATTAGAGTACAAGCTAAAATTTGTATTAAGTTGCTTAAGAGTTTTATATTTGAAGAGCGTTGGAGTTAGTTGCTTAATGTTTACTTATATTCCGTCTAATAGCCTGCGTTTTAATCTTGAGATCATATATTTTAATCTTATGATGGCAACAAATGGTTGTATTCTAGTAATTAGTAAAATAAATTACTAGAAGTTTACTTTTGCGATGTTCAAGTTGTTCCCAGATAAAGAGAATTAAGCTCAAGACAAATACTTTTGTTTCTCTATCTTAAAAGAGATTTTAAATGAATCCTGGTTTTCAAATAATTGGCGAAACTAGTAATTATCCTCCTTGAGCATGTATGAAACTAAGAGATATATCCTACTATTTTAAATTATTACTCTGATCCCGTGCGCTCGATAATGGGGAGTCAGTACTAGGGTTTCTGATTTCCCGGTCTTTTTTCCTTCCCGGGAATTTCTGGGAACATAACAGTCATTCCCCCGATTCCTGAGAATGCATCAAAATTTGAAAATATCTAGAAATTGGTTATTTTTAATTGATATCAATAATAATTACAAAAAATAAGGATGTATTCATAAATTCAAAAATTTTGTACCTTTTTACATATTACTATCTCGTTTGGCGCAGTATAGCCAAATACTGGCCCTTGCGCCATAAACCCCCAAACAAACCAAACCAAAACTTTATATATTGAGCTACAAAATACAAATAAAATATATTAATTATTCATTCTTAAAGTATGATTTGAGAAAACATAAACAATCTATGCTTTTTTCATTCAGCCTAGTTCTTAGCTTTGCTATGAACAACCCAGCAGCATAGAATGCCCTCTCAACTTCATATGATGTTAGAGGAATTGTTTTCAAAGCCTCACTCAGTTTTATAATACAGTAGAGTCTCCCTACAACGAAGACTCTCTACAGCGAATTTCTCCCTATATCGAAATTTTTAATCGGAATGTTAAATGACATTCAAAATATTCTCCATATAACGAAGTGGTTGTCTCCCTATAACGAATTTTTTCAGAGGTTTATCTTTGCGATTTTTGTCATTTTTGAAGAAAGTTGATAATTTCTGTGCAACCAATTCGCTCACACGTGCCTGTTTCTGGAACCACTCTCTTAAAATGTGAAAATTTTTCTGAAAATTTAACATCACGAAATGCAAAGAAATACAAAATAACTGAATTTTGCAAGTAAAATAAACGTAAGTACATACTAGTACAAGCTATTCTCTAAATTGGTGAATTGTCTTAACTTTTGAGCATTTTATTTATACAATAAAAATTAGTATAATTTTAACAAATTTATAATATATATTACTTCATTTTTAATTGAAAATCATAATTAAATACATTTGAACTTCTCGTACCTATTGAAAAGTTTGGAACATGTACTTAAATAACTGCAAAAATCTCTAATCTCCGTATAACGAAATTTTCTCTATAACGAATTTTTCAATTGGAACTAAGCGATTTCGTTATAGGGAGACTCCACTGTATTTGCTGATCGATTTTCTGTTGAGTCAAATAGCTGCAATTCTTGCTTCACTATCTTGCTCAAGCTAAAACTCTTGTTAGTTGAACAACGTAGGACCTCTGTCATTGAGTGAATCGCTTTTTCAAATTTTACGTATACAACGTGAGAGATTTCTCTTTTAAAATTTCCGTGCTCTCTTATTCTGAGTGATAGAGTTGGGCGGTGATTCGTCTTCCACGCAAAAAAGCCTTGTCATAATTATTTTAACTTGCTGAATCAAAGAGTTTTTATTTGGTAAACTTGAAAGATAAACAGGAACTGCAGCAGCATCATACTTTCTCCCATAATTTAGATATTGCATTTATTCAAATAAACTAACATTGCGTCTCTCAGAACCAGAGAACATTTCATATTATATATGCAAATACTCCTTCGGCAGTTAGCAAAGACGCGTTTCGATTGCATAGTTTTTCTAGGCCAATTTTTACGGTCTTCAAGCTTGCTACAATTACAGTCAGAGTTTCAAATTGTATATTAGCTGAAATTTGTTGTTCTTTAATACTAATTAATGCTTTTGAAATTGCTAGTTTTATCTCTAAGACTCTCTCAAGCATTGCCAACAAACTATTACAGCGTGTTTTGGTGTCTAAACAAACCATCTTTTAACAGCCAAAACTTGCTTTAACATAATTTTTTAAAATATCATTCTTGAGAGGTGATTTTCTGAATAATTTTGTAATTTTTTTCCAGGAATTCCCGGTAAACAAGTATAATTCCCGGGAATACAAAGAGTCTGAAAATCTTACGAATTCCCGGGGACCCGGGTTCCCTGAAAAGAAACCCTAGTCAGTACCCTATATACTTTCAAAAATTCGATTTTTAAAATTTTTTTATATATTTGAAATCTCCATTTCAAATTCTTTCCAACGATATAAGTCTTTTGCTTGAGTTCATATTAGAAGTAAGTTAAAATAAACTTTAAAAAATGTAAACAAATTAATGTAACTATGTCAAAATGGTATTTTTGAAACTGCGTGTACTTTTTTCTCAAAATCTACTTTATATATGCTCTTGAAATTTTTACCACCTATTCTATACATATAAATGTACATATTGATGTGAATTTATTTTTTTTTCTGATATTCCATAAATATTTCTTAATACTGCTGATCTTGTGTTAGAAAACGGTATTTTTTGAAAAATTCTAGTGACATTCAGTTAAAATTTAAAAAAAAAACCCAAGCTATATTTATGAAACAATTTCACCTCAGAATAGATATAAATGTCTACGTAAACAGTTAAAAAATTTCAGATATGTATCTATAATAGATTGCGAGGAAAGGTACATAGAAAATGGCCAATTTAACATTGCTGGTATAGGGGCTACTGACTCCCCTTTAACGCATACCATGATTTTCCTGACGCTTTTGGAGCCGAACTGGCGATTCAGTGCTCCAAGAAAATTCGCCGAGACAAAAAAAGGCGCCAAGTGGAGTGCTCATAACTGAAAAGTAGCCAATGTACAGCGTTCACAATAGTAAGTTGTAAGATGAATTTGCGAACTGAAACGATTTTATCTCTACTGACTTCAAGTATTTGGACATTGATCTAAACGTTTTCTGGCTCGCCTGAGCCGATACACTTCACTTATAACTGATCTCCTTTGAATAATTTCATCCAAAGTTTCAATATATTGTAATGTGGATTCTTCATCTTAAACTCAATTTTTTTTTCGAGAAAAAGTTATTTTACACCAAAACGAATGAATATAGTAACAGGCTAGGACTATGAAGTTATACCTAACAAGGCGGAGGCTACCGGTTTTATTTTGTAAACAAACCGATCGTTGCCATCGGCAAAAGAGAAATTGACCTCTTTTCTGCGCCACTTATCTTAGCGTAGATCTCTCGGACAAGATATCTACTTTTAAAAGCAAATTAAAAATCATCCACTATATTGATGCATTTAAATCTGTAATGTTGTTTACGATTATTTCTCATGTGTCGTTTTCTTAGTCAATTTATGTGCATGCTATGGACGAGTTTTCTGTTTTTTTATTTACATTAATTCCTTATCTACGTAATTCCGGTGTAATGCTAAGTCAATGGAATCTTCAAAGCGGAAGTTCAAAAGTAATCCAAATAAAGTCAAGGTTTTTAATGTAAGTAAACAAAACAGAAAACTCGTCCATTACATCTTATGCATTGTGTATGCTCATACGTAAGTTTCTATGCAGTAATAATGAAAGAAATCAATTCATGCTCGCTTGATACACAAAAAATGCATTTCGTAAATGTAATTTTGGAATCCATTGTGTAGTTTCTACGAAGAAAGTGACGTCACAGCACAGAGTAAGACGACTTGCAGTTAAATGATTCAGTCAGTTATGTTTCTCATGTGACTGTTGACTCCATTCATTATATTGCGTCCAAGACCCATGATCATTATGTACGTTTCTTAAAAATACTCTAGCACCCATCCAAAGTGGAAAGTATCAAACGCCAGAAATCTTATTTATAGATGATTCTCGGATTCCGAAACCCTCCTCTTTTGCGCATTCGCCAGGCGGAGTTGATTTTACCAAAATAGGAGTGAAGTGGAGGGGGAGTTATTTACATTTTAATTAACGTGACCTAACAAAAAACTCCTAAAATGCGCCCATTTTACTAATATCCTGTCACCCCTTTCTGGAATAAAATCGTCAAAAAGTGCTAGTCTTGGAATTTTGAAACGATCAGTAACTTCGAATATGACAGAGAACATCAATATTTTATATTCATATCATATATTTCTAAAAAAAGCCGGTACTGCGGACCGTATTTGCTATTTCTTTTCATTTTTCCGGCTGTGTCTTTTACTTTTTCTTGGGAAAAAGGACGATACTAAGAAATGTATAGATATTTTCTTTGGTTTTCGCAGTTATGTGTTTTAATTTTTGCATGCTGCACCGAGATAGGGGTGAGCGCTAGGGAATTTGGTGTCCTTAAAAAATATTCACAAACAAGAAAAGAGTAATAAAGAATAGAGTTGCATTCAATGGGAGTTGCATGCAAGTTCGGGACGATTTCTCTATCTTTTACATGGAAGAAGTGACGCAAATCTTTCCTCTGCCTCAACTGAAAATATATTAGGACACAGTACCTACTGCCAGTGGCGTAGCTATAGGGGGGCGTGGGAGGTGGAAAAATCAGACACGCAGGAAAACAAGAGCAAGAACAATTTTATAACTAAGAAGAGCAGCGGCACTAGTTCAAGCCTTGTGTACATAAAAAAAAACTAATGTAATTAATTCATATTTTTCGTCTTTTTTTCTGTAAATCGCCGGCATGTGAAAGAACGTCTGGTGGTGGACGCACGACTTCACAGCCTATGTGCAGAGATCAAGGGCATGAAACGACGAAGTGCGTTATTATATCAATTTTTTCCTCCCGCGGATTTTTTTTGTTGTTATTTTGAGACTTATGAACTTTTAAAGGAAGGGCGGCATACTGAAAGTTCCTCCCCCCCCCTGGCGGCAAAAGTTGCAGCTACGCCACTGCTTACTACAATTATATTCTTACATTGGGGACTTCGAGGGAGAGTCTCGGCTTCGGGAACCGGAGGATCGTGGGTTCCAGACGCAAATTTACGGATCCTACTATGGTTTGGATTGAGGTAGCTTTTCATTGGTTCTCAGCGTCACGTGACTTCGCTTGCTTCTGAATGATGTCATAGAAGCGCTCTTAATTTGAATTTCGATTTTTGTCTTAGCTATTGTGTCATGGAGAAACCAAAATTATCTTTATCTTGAATTCATCATTCCCTTTAGAAATATACAAATAATCGTAATTAAAAGTTAATTTTGGTTTTTCCATGATACAATAGCTAAGACAAAAATCGAAATCCAAACCAAGAGCGCTCCTATGACATCATTCAGAAGCAAGCGAAGTCTCGTGACGCTGAGAACCAACGAAAAGATACCTCAATCCAAACCATAGTAGGATCCGTAAATATGCGTTCCAGACCCAATTCCACGTCCGTCGTGTAGAAAGGGGTCTGGAACACATATTTACGGATCCGTTGTGTATAAAGATCTGGCAAACGTCACATCTGTGGAGAGTCAAGCGCCCTCTCGCTGGTGTAGTGCGGAAGTTTGGAGGAGGGCTACCAGCTCAGGTGTCATCTTCATCATCTGACTGCGGTTCATAACAACGAGGACCATCCAAAAATAGCTTTCGTGTTGCTTCAGAACGGGACGTTAATATAAGTAGCTTAACTAAAACGGACTAAAAGACAAACGGACAAAAGGACTAAAAGTAAAAGGACAAATTTAACCTAGAGCTGTCAAATTTTACACATAGTTACTTCTTGGGCGGTAGGTGCTTATTAAGAAAAAATTTCCAAAATTTTAATTTGTCCCGAATTTTAATTAAATTAAAATCAATTGGAATGCTAACGCTTTTACTCAGAAATTTCAGAAAAAAACCAATTTTTCATCATTCTAAAATTTAAAAAAAAACAGCTTTTCAGTGATACCAATTTTATTTCCGTGCAATTTTTTTTCTTTTAATTTAAAAAAAATTCAAAATTTATCACACAACAGCTGATGAAATAGATTTCACCATTTCTTCGCTATTGAAATGCAGAGTAGTCTGTTTCATTGTGTAATCGGGTTTCACAGTATTGCCTTTAATTAAAAAAATAAGTAAAGTTACATTTCAAATATATTTAATTTTCGAAACTTGCTCGCGCATTTTTCTTTCAAACTTAATGGAAACAAGTCGTGTTTTGTATTATTTTGAGATAGTTTTTTGAATTTGTAAACTTGGTTTAGAAAGCGACCACGTTTTTTGAAGAAAAGTCTTATATCTTTTATTGTCAAATAAATTTCTTTGAATTTAGCGACCCACAAAATTTTTAGCGACCTACGGTTTGCGTGCCACTGGTGTACAGTACATACACTTATACAAAGTACTTTCAGAGTAAATGAAATGCAAAAGTTTGCAAGCGAACTAAATGCAAATTGGAATACGTTTTTCCCTTAACAGGTTCTTTCAAAATTGTATCATTACAAGAAGTTTGGTTTCAAGCAAAATTCACACTTCTGTTGAATTATTTGAAGCAGAATATTATCTTTTTAATGTTACAAATACGTTTGAATCAATGATTTTTAATTGTAAAATATTTTGAATGCAACTGTGCGATATATAGAAATGAAATTTAACCAAAATAATTAAAAATCAGAGTAAAGATTTTTTAATTAGATAGAAAAACTATATCATACAGTCCACACTTATTTTTCATTTTCATGATTCACGAACGTATAAACACCTTTGCTTATAAATATCGACATTAAAATCAACTTATGGCTGTATTTCAAACAAATAGTGCCGTTTGGATAATTAAACTGTACTCACACCATATACGAAAAAGTTTCACTGGCCAGAAAAATTAGAAACCGAAAGTAAAGGATTGCTTAAAAAAAGTTTACTTTCCAAATATTGCTCTTAAGTAATGCTTATGAATGACTAGTCGCCTTCGGCGACCTGCTGGTTCGCCCGTTTAAATTAGTTTTTATTTTTGTATTTTATATTAATTATAGCTTTACCCGTCGCAGTTTCAGCCGCGATAACTCAGAAAAGATGAAAAAAAAAAAAAAAGGAATATTTTATTGTATTTGACAAATAGTAAAATATTTAAAGACGTAAATTTTAAAATGCCAGCGATACAATTCTATATGATGCATCGCAGCAACTTACAAACTGAGTTTCAAATAACTTTCACTCAATTCATCTATCACTCATCGATCGGTAGAATGATTAACGCTGAATATGGTTGCGAAAGCCGAACATCCTGGACGCCCGTGTGGACTAGTGGGTACAAAAAGTGAGACGGCAAAAAATTCATAGACATCTAAAAGACCCGGGAGTATAGGAGATAGACAATAAAATTTAAAAATTAGTCAGTTTTCCCTAACACTATTGCCTTTTTGTGATTCCTAGTTTAAGGCTGTAATTAATTTCTGGTTTCAAATACCAAATTTTAGCTAATTTTTTTATCTTTAAGATGAGGTAAAAATGGTGTTTTTGCGATAATAGGATCCTGAGTTATTCCGGAAAAACGTTAAAATTTAAAGTAATTTTTTAAAGTAAAATGAAAGTAATTTTTAAATAATTTAAATTCTAATTAAAAATTTCTAAAAATCCTTTCTTAGTGAGCACCGACTCCCCAAGAAGCAACCGTCTGGCAAATTTCAAGTCCCAGTGGTTTGGGAGATTTCGTGATGAATGAGTCACTCAGTGAGTCATCAATCAATATCTTTTTTCTTAGCTTCAAAATTAGGGAAAAACTACGTTATTTCCATATGATAATCGTCTCACTTTCTGGATTATTCATTTAGCATCTTCTAAGAATTCGTTTTTAAAAGTTCTCAAAATCTCAGTTCTTCTAAATCACTGATTTTACGCAAATAAATGACAGATTCGTCGCAGTAGGTCCAACTGTATATTCACTCTAGAGAAACATTTTTTATATGAGCAGAATTTTTTTTTAGATTTAACAAATTGTAGAACAAGAATAAAACAATCCATCCAAGTAGACTTCATCAAGGGTTACCTACCTAAGCATGGATTCAAAAATTGGGAACTTTTTTGTAAGAAGCTTGACTTTCGTCAAAGGAAGTCTTTTGTGACCAGAAAGATCCCAGAAAGACAAAGAAAGAACTGATGACATAATAATATTGCTTTAGTCTGTAGAGCCATTTTTTGTTCTCTGTGCGCCTGAATAAGTTTAACCAGTTTTTCTTTGCTTTTATATCAATGACATATGATTTTCTTTGATTTTTATGTTTTATTTTTATGACGGAATTTTTGCCTGATGGCTAGTAATTTTTAAATCTTTCTAAAATTATCTTATTGGCGTTCTTGTTTGGATGTTTAAAATTTTGTAATCAGTTCTTTCTTTGTCTTTCTGAGATCTTTCGGGTTACAAGAGACTTCCTTTGACGAAAGTCAAGCTTCTTACAGAAAAAGTTCCAATTTTTGAATCCATGCCTAAGTAAGTAACCCTGGATGAAGCCTACTTGGATGGATTCCTTTATTCTTGTTCTACAATTTGTTAAATCTGAAAAATTTTTCTGCTCATATAAAAAAAATGTTTTGTCTGCCTTTGTTTTTTCGTATGCAGCAGCATCATGCACGCTACTGAAAAAATGTATTATATTTCTTTGGCTTTTTAATTTCATATTTTATTTGATTATCTATTTATATATTCACTGTAATGAATGTTCTTTGCCATGTTCAAACTTTCCAAAGAAAGCTTAACACAATTCAGCAAAAAAGAAAGAAGAGGGGAAGGAGAGAGACGATTGAACAAAGGGCACAAAAAAAAATAAAGTTTTCGTTAAAAAGTTCCATTTGTTGACACGGGGGTAATTACAGTTTACAGCGAATGATTTTTTAAAAAAAGTAATGGATTTCAAGCTATTTCCTTCATTGCAAAGTCGAATGCATGTTTACTGTTTCATTCCATTTTAAAGTAACTCATTTTTTTTAAATCGATTATTTAAGACAGCACTTTTAAAGGATTAAAAGATCTTTTTTTATTTCACATTTTTTAGACTTTTTGGCTTTAATTCAAAGCCTTGCAACTTATGTAATTGCAGTCGTTAGATTTCTTACTTTTATATCAGATAAAAAGACTTTGCGCAAATTGTATTGGCAAACATGGCAAACACGGAAAAAATTCCAATAATTACTTTATTTTTACAAATCAGTAATTTATTTCCCCGTCAAGAAACTTTTAAGCAATAATACTTTTTTTTCACTTTTGGACATCTTTCCATTAAACAAATCCACTTAACCATGAACCCACTTAAATTTTCTAAACAAAAGATTTCGTAATTTCCCGCCTGTTACTTTTAAAGTGAAGAAAGAGCGAAAGAAAAAAAAAACAACTAAGAAAATAAAAGAAAATCATTGATTCTCTTTCATACATCTGTATCGTCAAAGAAGTGTTGCATGAAATGCGACAAATTGGTTATGGCGGCATGGAGATTTCAAACCCGATATTACGCTTTCGAAAAATCAAAAAGAATAGCGAAAAATATCCATTAAAGAATAACAATTTTAATCGAATATACATTAAGATTAATTGAAAGAAAAACCTCAGCGTTCGTTCGTTCGTATCGAAGGATGTATCAACTTTAATACAAGTAAACTCGAGCAAAGCTCGTCAGACGACTTTTTTTTTTTTATCTTTTATATCTTTTTTTTTATTCTTTACCTTGCTTCAACGTAAACATGGCGTCTGTTTGGTTCATTTACATTTTGTGAGTCGAAAGCGTTTTCTTTATTCGCTATTTGTCTGAAAAAAGAAATTTATGGTCGCCTGATGTAATCGAATGTGTGGAAACAGGCTGTTTCGCTTCAGAAACGCGGAAGAAAACACCACTGTTTTATTATTATAATTTTTTTCTGCAAAGTTTTATCTTTTAGCTTTCCCAGTTCCACACGTGGAGCTGCTCAGACAAAATAACACTTAGAAATGACCTTCCTGGATTATTCATCAAATCTAATCATTTAATTAAAATTCATCTTGATTTTTTTTAATTTCACGAGGAGCTTTGGAGGATTAGTGATGAAAGTTTAGGTCATATCATTTACATTTTTTATTGTCTCATTTTCAACTCAAGAATTATTTATTTAACCCCTTCAAATGTAATGTTTTTAAGAAAGAAATATTTTACTAAAAGATAATTTTTTTTGTGAAATATTACTTGCAACTTGATTGACAGTTTATTTCAAATTTCATTTATGAAAATTATATATATGGTTGAATGTAATAAAATTAATTATCAGAATAGTTAGAAGATTATGAAATGCTGCTGGAGACGTTTTTAATAACTGAACTGTATGTTAAAGAGGATATTTTAAGAAATTTAGTTAAATCATGTTTATAGTACAAGTTAAGAATCTTCTGCTTTATGAGGAAACTTATTTCACTATATAGATATGCTATGGATATCTCCAGATTGTTTACATCCTGTAAACAATCTGGAGAAATTCATTTTGAATTTTCGACGCATATTTTGCAGCATATTCTCATAGAAAGTGGAAATTTTGCATAAAGATTTACATGTAGAAAACTAGCAAGGAAATTTTATATATTCCAGCGTTAGTTATTAAGCATACTTATTACAGCCACTTATAAAGAATGAAACCCAGATGGTTTCAAAAGTTTTGTAAATTCAAAGAAGAGAGAGTTCTAGAATTTTGAGTCTTCTCATAATAAATACTGTACAAAGTAAAAAATCCCTTTTCGGCAAGCTTGAAGGCAAAGGTAGATTCCTTTACGCTAATGTTACAAAAGTAATGAAATATTACATATTGATCAATACAGACATAGCCAATGACTTTGTTGTTTCTACGCATTGCAATATTTACGCCGTGATTCTGTTTTCATGACATTTAATTTTTTACTACATCAAGGTTTTATCATTCCATTTTTCATTCCAAAAGGTTATGCTAGATTTATTGGTCAGTATATTGGTAAATTTTTTATATCCCATCACATAATCATAGGAATCATAAAGAAATAAACATCCCAGCAGTGCAAATATTCCCTAGATAACATTAAGACAGCAGATCTGAAACAGTAA
>BGPR01000398.1:592089-661909 GCA_013235015.1 Araneus ventricosus | reverse complement strand
TGCATGATTTGCGCACTCTACTTTCAATATTCTTCCTCCATACGAAACTCTTTCTTTGCATTTAATGATGGTATTGGAATCACCGTCTCCTATCATTCGAGTGCAACGAATGCCATGTGTGCTCTCCAAATAAAGTAGACCTTCTACAATAGCGTCACTTTCCATAGCTGTTGATGATCCGTTCCAATTTTTCCAGCAAGCATGCTTTCTTTCTTTTGTTCTTCCTTTAGATATAGATAAGCAGATGAGACATACCTTGTTGCGAACTCCAATGAACAAAATTTTTTGCGTTAGCATACCTATGATTACGGACACTCCGCTAGAAGCATTGTATCCATGCCCATAGCTCCGCTTGCACCAGCCACCATCAACAATCACAGTGATGCAATGGAATCCGTCAGCATCTACGTCTCCTCTGATCTGTGCTAATCTTTTTTCTTCATTAATAGCTTCAAGCAATTTTTCTTGAGCGCAGTTATCAACTATTCCAGATGCTATTTTTTCGGAGCAAGCGAATTTTTCCTTTGACATGTACTGAACGTTCATGACACTGAACTTCTCTTCTTCTTGGGAAAATCCACTTCCTGTTGCTAATGCCCCGAGGACTGCAAGCTGATTTAAAGTTTTCTTCTCTGTATCAGATGATACTGTTGCTTTCACCCGGCACAAAACGTTACTGCAAACATAATGAAATACAACATGAAGACCACAACGAATAATTTTTTGAAATATTAATTTCCCTCCAAAACTGCAGTTATATTTGTGTGCTTCAAGTGCTTTAGCTTGTTCAATTACGTGAGTCATATTACACAAAAAAAGTTCGTTTGGTGGAATATTATCTTTCAGTTCTTTGGAAACTTCAGTACAAAGATTAGGCAGATCCGAGGAAATCTTGAAATGTTGGGAAATTTGGTCAGAAACAAAAGTTTCACTAAATTCTTTCTGATCTTCTACAGCCTTTGAGTGGGTCCTGGAGAAAAATATTAAAAAGTAAAAAAAAATAATAATAATAAATAAATAAAATAGTAATGATCAGTAAGTACTTTTTTCCGTCTTACGCCTTATAAGCTGATGCTGAATATATCAAATAGTTAATTTTTATTACTTTATTGCGAAAACTTTTTGCTCAGTGCAAAAGGATGCTCAAGCTAATAAAATATGGATATATTCTTCTATGCATGAATATATTTAATCCTAATTTTTTAAAATTTTCTCTTCTTATTTACTGCATGAAATTTTTATTTAATACTTATTCAAATATTATGGCATATACAGTGATAATATATTGTCTTGGCCTAAAAATGCAGAATCCTAAATCATTAGCATATCCAAATTAATAAGCATTTGTTTGAATATAAAAACATTTCTTAAACAAACTATATCCCTTTTTAATAAGATTGCCTTTCTTAAATTTATAGCAAATGATATTTCGCATAAAGCGTGATAATTTTTTTTTGACACTCACCGCACCCGTAAATAAAATTGTAGAAGCAGAAAGTCAAAATCTTACATCGCGCCCTAATTTGAAATTTCAATTAGGAACCATGAAGATGCACATATATGCGTTAAAAGATACATGGTCAACTATATAATACAAATATTCTCAAAAAATAATTAAAAAAGCAATTCGACAAACTTAAGTTTGACAGGCGGAGTTATTATATATAAATTTTAATGAATTTACTGGTTAAAATGAGTAAACATATTTATTGATATAGAAAAATATTTTTCAAAAAATTGATTTATACGTCAAAAATTATTTCAAATCAAAGACTTCCATTCAACAGAATGGAGAAAAATTATTTTATTATACCTTTGAATAGACTCTTGGTCGAGAAATATCGCATCAGCGTCTGTCTTTTCATTGGACCTAGTGAGTGGAAAACGTCTGAATAATTTGAATATTAAATTTGAAAAAATGCATAATACATTGTAAAATATATGCTCATTACACAGTACTCTTTTTAAAATTAATAGTTTGTAAATGCAATAGAAAAAAGGAGTAAACTATTTATTGAAACAATGAGTATGAGATTTTTGGTATGTATAAAGAAAGATATTTTTCCAAAATTTGATTTATACGTCCAAAATTATCTCAAATCAAAGACTTTCATTCAACGGCAAATCAAAGACTTCCATTCAACGGAATTGAGAGAAATTATTTTATTATACCTTTGAATAGACTCTTGGTCGAGAAATATCGCTTCAGCGTCTGTCTTTTCATTGTACCTAGTGAGTGAAAAACGTCTGAATAATTTCAATACTGCAATTGAAAAAAAATGCGTAATAAATTCTAAAATATATGTTCATTACTTAGTACTCGTTTTAAAATTATCTGTTTAGTAAATGTATTAGGAAAAAAGAGTAAACATATTTATTGAAACGACATTTTTAAAAAAAATTGATTTTGATTTATACGTACAAAATTATTTCAAATCAAAGACTTCCGTTCAACAGAATTGTGAGAAATTATTTTATTATACCTTTCAATAGGCTCTTGGTCGAGAAATGTCGCATCAGAATCTGCCTTTTCATTGGACCTAGTGAATGGAAAACATCTGAATATTTTGAACAATGCATTAAAAAAGTGTTAATTAAAAAAAAATAAGTGCTCATCTCTCAGTTCTCTTACCTCCTTTGTTTTTCTTTCTCCCTGCGTAAACGTTGTGCTTTAGCTGCGTGATTGTATCGAGGGTTCTTTCGAGGCCTAGTGCTATGCGAACCTTTAATTTTAGCCATTCTTCACATCTGTAATTCTTCGGTATCTGGTATAAAAATGGTAACTCTCAAGTACAACTCACACATACAGTATGGACTCCAAAGAAATCGCGTTGAGGTTTGGAGACCCACGTAAATACAGAAGCCCTTTTTTACAACAATGGAACCAGGATCAATTACCCTCAAGCATACACCATCCCAGAAAACCGCAAGTCCCGTTTCAGAGTTGACCCCATGCGGTTCAACAGGGTTTCTGTATTTTAAGTTGGCGGAAGAAAATCTAGCAGGAACCAAACTGCCAAGTGAAAAAACCGCCAAACCTGAAAATTTCACTTCTTCTCTGATTCGACTGAATCAGATGCAGCGCCCTCTAGCGAACAAAAAGAGTATTTTAATGATTTCAATATGTTTATTCGGTTTATAATTATAATGAAGTATCAATGAAAACAAAATACTGCAATATATTGGGGAAAAAGGTACTTTATAGATCTCCACAGAGTTTCAAAGTAGTTAAACGTTTTTTTCCAAAAAGAAATATACATTCGTAATTATTAATTCTAACCATCTTTGCGTATTTATTTTGACCTTCGTATAATTTTTATACAGAAACGGCTTTCAACTAATTGTAGAAAAATATTTCTGTAACAATCATATGGAATTTTGTAATCATCAGCAAATTTTTTCTACCCCAAAAGATGGGTTCAGTGGAGCCCTTCGCTTCATTTTTTCGCGAAGACAGCCTTAAGCAGACCAATCTAGGCAACTTTTGGACAACAGACCCCCAAAACTTATCTTTAAACTGTTTTAATAAAATTTTTATAATAAATTGTAGCCAAACACATTTCCTATCTTAGGATATTAATATATATATATAAAGAATTTTTGCGTATAGCTTTGTTCTTTATGCACTACCAGTCCGTTTGACATACCGAGATCAAACTTGGGACATTGATATATAAGCACAAAAAGGCGTTAGGGCAGTTAATATTTTTAAAAATTCAAATCAGATTTTTAATTTCAAGTGGTAAATTCAGGCATTTTTTGCCTATTTTCTGCATTTATTCCCATCGTCGAACCGGGATTTTTATATCATTGTAAAGTACAAAATTTTCCTGTTCTAATAAGGGTAAACTTCTGCGCGACTTTCCTAATTTTTAGCAATTTTTAAAAGTTTTCGTAAACGCTTTTGTTTTGCAAATGAAGCGCGTAGACCATGGCGCAATATTATGCTTCAGGTTTTAATTTTTATACACATCGAAACAAATCGTTTTCTCTCTCTCTCTTTTGTCTTTTGGTGTTTTATTCGCAGAACCTATTTTATTAATATTTTGTGATGATATGAAAAATATGGATCCCGAGCAACGCTGGGTTATCAGCTAGTAATAACATATTTTCTTAGTTTACACCAACGTAAGTGCTTTTTGTCTTTTGTTAAAATAATTCATTGATGATACCTAAATTTAAATGCATGTTCTCTAACTGTAACCATGTATCACTTTCTCTTGAAAATGCTTTCGTACACCATATATACATTGCTACAACATAATTTCTTGTTTTACGGGATTAGAATTGATTATACCAATCCAATGTAAGCGCCGGACATATTTGCCGAATCTCCCCCATATATAATATTTTCATTTAACCGGAACTGCAACAATAAAGATAGGATCTTTTCTATGTATGGAAAGGATTGTTTTTAATTACTATAAATATCTAATTAATTAATTGTCACGAAACCTTACCTAAAACTTTCCGTATCTTTCAGAGTATTCATGAACAAAATTTGAATGAGATCTAGTCAGTAGTTGGAACTTCTATAGCGTAAAACTATTTCTGAATTTCAATTTTACTTATATAGATAAGCTTAGTAAATTACAAAAGTTTAAAAGAAAGCAAGAATTTTATATGAGTTTCCTTCGAATTTCGCAAGAAAAAATCCAAGTTATAATGTAAAGAGCTTTCTTTTTCCGAATTCAGTAGGATGCTCCATTTATGATTTTATACATGTACGTTAATAACATGATATAAGGAATTTGGGCATCCAATTACAAGTACAGTAGAACCCCGCTAATCCGAAATTCCGGTTAATCCGAACCGATTTTATTTTCGAAAATTATATGTAATTGAAAAGATTACCTGAAAAAGATTTAAATATACATACTAAAAACAAAAAAGTACTTTTTCAACATGGATAATTTTGTACACATTGAAGAAACTAATGCAATAATTCAAGGATCACATTTACATTTAATAAAAACACATAACATTAACACATCACATACACATTTACATTAACGATCTTTTGGGGTGACAGATTTGTCTGACGAAGTGATGTTATTCTCGACGTGGAAGCAATATTATGTATGACATATTATCTTTCTATTGCTTTTGAATAAAAGAATTCAAGAGATATTAGTACTGAGTACTTTTTTAGCACACATCTTTTTCTTTTCTATTTTTATCGGAATTTTGCACCGGTCCCAATTAATTCGGATTAGAGGGGTTCTACTACTACTTTTGAGCTATTTTAAATGTTATCTTTAAAATTTGATGTATTTCATCGTTATTGTCTCGAGAGCGCAATTTTACTTTTCTTAATATAAATATTATTATGCCAAAATCAGATTAATTGAATCAAATACTGTGTTTTATTAGGTTGACGTTTACTTTTAAAGCCATAAGAAATATATGAAAAATTACTCAGAGCATATTTGCAATATTAAAGCAAGGATTCTCAGCTAAAACAAAACAAAAAAATATATTGCCGAAATCCTTTAAATCAGTGGTCCCCGGGCCGCGGACCGGTAGTGGTCCGTGGATCAAATGGTACCGGCCCGCCCAAGGAACATTAAATTATTTCCATTTTTATAAGCTTTTATTCAACTTGACTGTCTTCCTTGAAATCTTGTGATCGATTTCTTACCCCCAGATGGAACCGTCTCGTTGAAAAGAAGCAAACTCAGGGTTCTCATTGATTTAGTGTTCTAGTGAGTTAAAATGTTAAATCACTTTATATTCATTTTTTGGTGTAACTGTATTTTATTTTGAATATGCTTAAATATTTGTTTATTAAAAACCAATTATTAAACATGTTATTTTAATGTTTAAATACAATTAAATTAAAATTATTAAATCAAAACAATGTAAAATATAAACAATCAACGTCCCCCCCCCCTCAGCGGGCCGCGGTAAAATTATCAAACGTTGACCGGTCCGCGGCAATAAAAAGGTGGGGGAACACTGCTTTAAATGAATTACTCCTTTTTATAAGAAATATAAAATCCAATATTAGCCTCTGAAATTATAAAAATTAAAACCCTTGGTTTCTCAATACCTTCAAAAAATTATCATGAACTTGTCTAATACATTTTCAAGAATCAGTTTTTCTTGCCAAAGTATTCCTGTTTTAAACCCCGAAAAAAACATGGCTTTTTCTTAAATAAATGTTCGACATACATTCGAGTTCCCGTGTACCGATACAAATTTTTAAGCACGGACGAATATTTTCTTTATTACTATAACAAATACGAGACGGAAAGTTGTCCCATGAAATCGAAAATAAGGAGAAAAGTATTCACACTCTCTGAAAAGGTTTCGATGTACGAAAAGTTCATATATGTTGCATTAAATTCTGCATCTTGAATTATACCTAAAACGTTCAGATAGTATTGTTTAAATTTTTTTCATAATTATAAATAGCTTTTTAATTACGAAAACTTCTTTATTAAATATTTAAGTTAGGAATATCATTATGGGTCATTAGTGTGTGTGAGTTATTTACTTTTGAAAAGTGCTTCCTGCTGGTGTGGAACAGAAGTTAAGAGTTGGGGGTGCCGGCTCAGATGTCCTCGATATCTGATCACAGCTGAAAAATGCGAGGCTGGGTCAGAAATAGCCTACGTGTTGCTTCACACAAAGCGGGACTTTCATAAAGCTAAAATAATCTGAATTTGTAATTGAAAAGTTTTTAATTTTATCTTAATTAAATACTCGAGTAAAGTTATTAAATGGTTTTCTATAACACTGGTTAAACAATTGCTCTTAAAAGTAAAATAAATAAATAAATAAAATTTGAGGAACATTTGTTGTATTCAAAACTTTTGTTTCCAATATTAAAATAACTATATCTAGCATTTAGCAGATTTGGTAAAAATTATCAGGTAAATTGCTTAACTTGGGGTAAGCAGCTTCATTTAAACTTTGTAATAAAATTCATTGATCATTTGAAATATTCTATAGTAAAAACTCAAGACGGGAATCTAAATGAAATTCACAATTTCATTGTTTCGATGCTAAAAGTATCATAATTATAAAATGGTACTGCTGTAAGAAATGGAGTGGCAAAATTTTGGTGGCTTACTTTATACAATATGCTTACTTTATTAAATTCTTCTTCATATAATTTCTATCTCAAAAATTTTTTAGGAGTTTATATTCTGTTTCGTGGTGATGTACAAATTAATATCAGATTCTCTGATGAAACGATTAACAATTGCGTAAATAATTAAACTATACATATTCCACTTTGCTGCTAAGCTAATGATCCAATTTTCATGAAATTATGAAATTGTTTTAGGTAGAATGCGCCGTCATTTATTCAAAACTAGCTGCAATATCAAGCGTACCTAGGGTTAAAAATATTTTCATGTTTAACTTTAGTGGATTTGATAATAAGCCGATGTAATGACAACACGCGAATAAATAAACATTTTTAAAAAATTATATAATATTTTAATGCTAAAATTATTTGTATGTAGACCATTATAATAAACAAAACTCTCGTATCGTCTGGAACTTTATTTTTAATTAAAATGACAACATCCAAATTTTAACTCTAGTTGATCCTTGAAAAAATACAGACCAAATAATTTTTAATACCCGCCGAACCATAATTTTTTTTTCAGAAGTTATTAAAATTTTGGGGGGAAATGCACAAATAAAATTTAATTAAACATGTAAGTGTCAACTCGGAGACAAATAAATTAAATGATTTAAAATAGGGGAGAAGCGCTGAATTTGGACTACATTGATATTTTTTTAATGTTAAGTGATAAAAAAGTAAGACGAAAGACATGAAAAACAAGTAGTACAATTTTTTTGTATTTATGTTCAGAAAGAGTTATTATTATTTTTTTTTTATCAAAATACATTTTAAAGTAGGAAAAAAAATTAGCTTAACAAACTGTGTCATCGGTCCAATTAAGGTTTCTTTTTTACTTTGACTAGTCCCACTTCAAATTTATGAGTACTACTGGCAATATCTGCTCTCTGAGCTATTCCTGTAGCTCAAGATAATAATCGCATTAATTTAAGTAGTCCAATCTAGGCCAACTTTTGGGCAACAATAAAAAAAGAAGAAGAAATCCCCTATTCGTATCTTTAAATTATTTTAATGAAATTGTTATAATAAATTGTAGCCAAACAAACTTCCTCTCTCAGGATATTTATATATATAAAAGAGCAATTTTTTTGCAGTATGTATTTTTTTTGTTCTTTAAGCACTCCCAGACCGTTTGACTGGCCAGAACTAAACTTGGCACATTCATACATTAGCAAAAAAGGGAGCTAATGCCGTAATATATTTTTTAAATTCGAATTATATTTTTTATTTATTTAATTTTATGTTTTAAATTCAGGCATCTTTGGCATATTTCCTGCATGTATTCTCATCCTAGAAACGTAAACATGTTTCAGTGTAAAAGGCAAAACTTCCCCATTCTAATAAGAGTAATTTAAAGCTTTTGGGTAACGTTCCTGATTTTTAGCATTTTTTTTTTAAATTTTGGGAAGCGCCTTTGTTTTGCAAACAATGCGCGGGACGCAATACTATGCTACAGCTGTTTTAATTATTAAACATCGAAAATCATTTTCTTGTATTTTTCTAACTTTTTGTTTTTTGATGTTATATTTTGCAGAACATATTTTTATTAATATTTTGTGATGATATAAAAAAAAATATGGATCCTCGGTTGTTAATACTAGCTTATATGTTATTGCTAGCTTATAAGCTATATGTTATTACTAGCTTATAAGCTATATGTTATTACTAGCTTATAAGCTAGTAATAACATATTTTCCTACTTACTTTACGACAGTGTAAGGGCTTTTTGTGTTTTGTTAGAATAATTTATTGATGATACCTAAATCTAAATAGTTGTTTGCTAACTATTATCGCTTTCTCTTAAAAATGAGTTCATACACCACACATGCATTGTAACAACATAATTTTCTGTTTTATGGCCTACATATTTAATAGAAGGAAGTTATGATACCAGTACATTCTAAGCGCCCGGCCAAATTTGTCCACTTTTCTCTATGCATAATATTTTCATTTAGAAGGAATTCAAACAATAAAGAAAATCTTTCCTATGTATGAAAAGATTGTTTTTAATTAATAAAACTAGTGGTCGCCCAGCGGTCGAAATTCTACCGTAATTCATTAAATTTTTAAGTCTGAACGTTATTGAGGTTCTTTTGTCAAAGATAATATATCTATCTAGCCTCTATAATCATTGCATGTAATTTTTTTTTTTTGAATTTTGTTCTATTACGTCAGCTGCGAGCGTGTACAAATACGTCATTATGCATTAATTTTCGAATTATTTGAAAAATACAAACGATAGGTATAGCTTAGCTAAGTCATATTTCAAAAACAATAACGCGTTTTTGACATTTACTTGGGGTTTTTTATTTCTCGAAGGCTACGCAGTTAATTTGCCTATCTTTTTCAAATTATATAAAATTTAAATAAAAAATTAATACAAAAAATGAAAAAAAGAAGTACTTTTTTTTATATATTTTTTATTGAAACTAAAAAAGCATTTTCAGGAAGAAGTTTGTTTAGTTTGGTTTCTTACATATATATTACAAACTTCAGAAAATCAGTGCTTACTATGTACTGTACTTCCAGGAGCTGAAAGATATTTTCTTGCTAAATTTGCAAATCTTAATTTTTTTTCCACCATTTAAGTGGACATTCCATCCTACTGGAAGTTTTTATAAAAATGGGAATTTACTTATAATATTTTTAATTTATCCTCTGAATTTTCTTTTATGTTTATTATTGCCATGGCCAGCAATGATAACTTTATTTCTGTTTAGCAAGTCCAAAAAGAAGAGAGTTTCTCAAATTTCATTATTGGAATTAAGATATTTAGAATATTAAAAAAAAATGCATCAATGGGTTAATATTTTTTTAAATGTGCAAATAATGAAAAATCATTTTTTCCCATTTAAAATTTGAGCAGTATTTTATAATTTATACTGTCCAAGACCAGAGTATAAAATTTCGCAGGCCCTGAAAAGTGAAAACCACAGAGAAGGATTGTCAAGTTCATATGGGGCTGATTGATGGACTATGGGGACAAAAGGGACCCCTTGAATGCCTGTCACTTTTATCTTGATGAATGACGGTTGAACACATTGCTTTCCTGGAAGAAACCATTTGAGGTTTTACCCTAACTGGAAACAAGTCCAAGTAATTTTGACACAAGACAAATGTTTTCACAAATAATTGAAGTATAAGAAAGGCGAAGGTTTAACGTATGTTTTGGGACAATTAATTAAATAGATAAATTTTATTAATAAAAAGCGTTAAAATAAACCATATCAATAATTGTTCCGAATCGTATGCTTTTCAGCTTTTCTTTAGAGTTCTTCCAGAATTCTGCTTATATGCTTTAGCAACAGTTCTTAGTATGCATTCTTGTCCTTCAACAATAAAAAAAAATATATAGTTACTAAATGTGAATTTTATGCACTGTTTAATTTTTGAAAAATTATTAAAATGAGAGCAACAAATTGAACGGAAATGAAATTCCTGCCACTGAAAATAAATTTTTTAAAAACTTTAATAAGGCGTAAAAATAGTTTTTGTGAGATATTTTGAAATATATCGAGGAAAAACGTCATAATCATGCTTAATTTTTAACTACCTAAAATTTTAGTTAAATTTGGGGCATCTAAAAGCTGACTGACAAAATATAAGAAAATAAAGGTAGATCAGTTCAAAGTCTCACCTTTGCCTAGCAACAGAGTATCTATAAATTTGCTTTACTTCAAAATCGTCTGCATTTATTCGATTACTTTTTAATAAAATTTTTAAAAATTTAAGGACAAATTTCACCTATATGAAATTGGTATCATTGAGAAAGTAACATTTTAGTTAATTACTAATTAACTGGACGGTTAATTAATTTTTGGTCTTTGAAAAGTTGACAGGTCATCGACTTTTCAATTCTTTCTCTTGTCTTAAATAATAAGTGTGCAAAGTTTAGTTCAAATCCTTCCAGTGGTTTAGGAGATGTGGAACATACATACCCACAATGAATTTTATTTTATATTAAGATTTCTTCAAAAAAAGGGGGAGGGGGAGGAGGCTTTTGTGTGTTTTATTTTAAACTCTAAAAGTACAGCATTATTTTAAGTAGGAATAAATTATTGAGTTTGATAAACTTTTTTATCTTTCTAGTTTAATAATTGAAATAAATTTTTCACTGCACAGTATACTATATTACTAATTACATAATAAAATTTAATTTGTAAACGGATTTTACGATTAGATTTAAATGTTATAAGAACCAATTTTATTATGAAAAAACAAGTACATGCCATTTTTTGGAAAAAAAAGTGTTTCAATAAAAAATTGAACTAATTATATATTTCCTAAACAAAATTTTTAAAAATTAGCATGTATATATAATGAGTTCATAAATTAACCTCGTAACCTTTCATACCCTTATATCGTATGTTCAACGATGTATCATATTTTAAAATGAATGAGGTAAAATCAAGTCATTCATTGACGATGTAATTCGATGCAAAAACTTGCTATATTTTGAGCTGAAATTCAATCATTTTCTTCTCTACTTAAAAAATAAATAAATGTACTTTAGAGTTTGATAGTCGTGATTTTCAATTTTAAAGACTAAAACTAAGCTTCAATTTCAAAATTAGTCCAGTTGAGATGGCTTTCTGTTGTAAGTTGACCATATATTACCAAAAATTAGGTACAGAAATTTTTTTATTCCATGAGGTATTGAACATTAAGGCTTTTTACTCATGTGCCAGATTTTTAGGAAATTTAGTTATACATAATCATTGTCTATCGTTGGAGAAACTTTCAAGACCTTCTTTCTTGTGAATTTTTGGACAGTTGAATTTTGGAGTCCCCAGTTCACTATTAACTAATCAGTTTTCTGGGACTTTTTAGTAGAATTTATCAATGTTCATTAGCTTGTTACTTTCAATTTTTATTGCAAAAGGCTCTTTCAGAAAGCCCATTTCAGATGCATTAAGAAACTCTAAAAAAGTTCCTTTAATTTCACAAGACGATTTTTTTGTTTTTGTTTTCTTAATTTCAACTTGAAAATAAATGTGTTTGTTTCTGTTTAGATGTATTATCTATGTCTATTTATGCCATATTTTTGCGTCTAATTGTCAGCTTTATAAGGAATTACTTTGAATCGGGTTGCGCTGAATCGAAGCGGCACTGTTCCATTAGAAATTTTTTTTTAGGAGAATATTTTCTCTCCTTTGATTAAGCAGCAGTAAAGATAGTTTTTAAAAACACGTATAAAATACCCGTATTTTTTAAAGCAAGAACCAAGATTTATTTTTGGTCTTGCTTTGGAACTTTCACACCACACCAACATGGAATGGAATTTGCTCAATTTCTTTGTTTAAGAAACTTATGCTTGTTAAGAATAATATCTTAGATAAACTTCTGACTCCCAATTTCGGGCCGAAAAAATTCTGTCAAATCGCTATTTGTAGACGATCCTGCAACAAGGCTATATATATAGACCTTTTATTTTAAAGAAATTTAAAAACTTCAGAAATGCACAGAATCTGAAATTGACGATACATTCACACTGGAAACGTATATAAAAGATTTTTATCTTCTATTTTTCATGAAAATGCATCTTCAGAATAGAAAAATAATGCAAGACTGTTTCTTCTAATATTAAGAAATGTTTAATTTTTCCCCTCATTTTTTTTTCAAGCATTTTATTATCCCCGACTTCTAAAAAGAGAGACGAAAAAAAAAAAAATGTTATCTGAAATCAATATAGGCATAACTGAAAAAAAAAGATCCAATTCTAAATATAAATTTCTTGTGTCATTTTATGCAATATTTTGTACATATTATAATTTCTGAAACTTTCAAATTCTTCGGATACAGTGACGTCATATTTCAATCGAAATTTCTTTCTAAGTTGAAAAGAAAGAAACAAACAAACAAACAAAAAAATTGCTATAAGATATTTTTGCAAACAATATAGGGAAAAAAAATAAGATACAAAATTTAAAAAGTAACGTTTTCTTTTCTTTTAAAAATTGATAAGAGAAATATTATTTAATGAAATTCTTTAGCAGTAAATTACTATGTTAAAAATATCAATTTTTAATTATATAATTAAAAATTAACATTAATATTTAATTTATTTAGAATTGCGAAATACACGAAAAACTAAATTAAAAAGTAAATGTTTTTCAGAGAAATGAATCTTAATGTTTTTATTCAAATTTATGAAGATTACTTTAAATAATTACTTAATTAATTGGGACTATTTACTACAGCGGAGGCAAAGAACCGCATAACAGTTGTTGGGACTATTTACTACAGCGGAGGCAAAGAACCGCATAACAGTTGAGAACTACTTGCTAAGGCGGAAGCAAAAAACCGGTTAACACCTAAGAGATCCACAGGCATAAGAGTCGAAGAGAAGAATCGACAGAGTACCCCACTCCCGCGAGCTATCGCTCGCTTTGTTTACTACTTGGCGATAACCATTGGCGATCATCCAGACGTTCCCTATACTCCCTATATATATTCCCTATATATATTGAAAAAAGACTCCAATTTATGTTCTATAAAGGTACAATATTATTATAAATGTATATTTTGTAAAAGATAAATGGTTTACCCCCCCCCCCTTTAACAATAGACTTATGAAAGCAAGAAAGATGCATTATAATGCATCTTATAAGAGCAGAAGTTTAATCTTCCCACCTCTTACCCTTGGTGTCTTTTGAAAAGATGCGATCAACTTTCCCACTTAAAATTTGTGGATATTTTTCAAAATAATCCAACATAATTTCGAATTCGGAAGCAAATGTACGCTTCTCTATAATTCCTTTGGCGATTCAAAACTCGAACTGAATCTAAAACCATAAACAAAAATATCGCAGACAGGGTTGCCAGATCAAAATGGCAAAATAAGGCCAAATCTTCTTAAAAATAAGGCCAAATTTGACAAATTGATTGAAAACGCTATTTGCTACTAGGAAAACAGCTATCCTTTATGAAAACGAATCCCACTTGATAGGCTTATGTTCAATATTCTATTATTGAACTAAAATTTAAGTGAAAGAAATTTAAAACATCCTTGTTCTATTCAAGAGCTATTTCGTTTGACAGCTCATTATGTACCATTTGAAATGTGTAGTATAAAAAATTTATTAAAAAAAAAATAATAAGTAAATAAAAATTGTTCTAAAAGTCATTAACGAAAATAAAGCCAAAAAAAGGCCAAATGAAAATTCCTAAGACCAAGGGCTTTGAAAAAAGGGCCAATATGGCATTCCTGATCGTAGACGATAGCTTGATTTGCTGCGCGCGCAGCAGAAATACGTCACTTCCCTTGTGTAAAGCGTTCGAAACGACCAAGGTACGAGAATCAGACCCCTTCTTTCGGTCGAGAAAAAGCCATTAACGTCCCGCGGTCGAAAGGCGAAACGCACCAAACCCAACCGGGGTTCGAGAATAGACCTATTCAGATAAGAGCCTAATTTTGTAGAAAGGTTGCTATAATTAATCTTATTCGCTCCTTTTGGCGTTTTGCGTACTCAAGAAAGAATTGACTCGAACTTGGCACTTGATATGGAATACAACTGGATTTGGACTGGAAAGCAGAAGTGAACCCTCACCACGGGGAAGTTCTGTGAAACCATTAAACAAATAAGAAAACTTGTCCATAAAGCCATCTCTTACTTTTGATAAGAAACTCCTCAAACATGACGTCATATTTGTACATGATCTGATTGGCTAAGAGTGTTTTTTGCTCCTTACGTTACTAAGCTTGCGCAGTTGCAATGTTATTGCGAACTGTATGTGCTTGTGTTGGCGTTCGAACAAAATTTGAAACTGGAGGTGTTCGGTTTGGTTCCGAATTTTATGAAAACGAAATGATTTTCATCGAAGTATTTAGCGTTGTCGAAAGAATAGTGTTCAGATTTTAGCGTCAACAGTTGACTATGAAACTCAAATAGATATATTTCGAAAGTTGATTTTGAACGTTGTTGTTTCTTTTGATGGATGTTCTGAATTTAAAGTATGATTGATTCATTGATATCAGAATTTGCAACATATGTATACTTTGTCTAAATGTAGAATGAAATTTTAAAGTTTTTTGCGCTTTAATTGAAGGTGTGAAAATACATTCGATCAGATCGCTTCTTCGTTTAATATTTTGTGTGTTAAAAAATAATTTGTTGGTGCATGAAATTTTGAGTGTAATAAACGCACGAGATAATTTTTTTTACATTATGAAATACAGACTTTTTTTTTATCTTTCCCAAATTTTGTTTTGGTGTAAAAATATTATTTAGCAATGAATTACATGAGTGATAGTATGATCAAATGCAGAACATACATGAAGATTAAGAGCCTAGATTGAGAGTGTCAAACTCAAATGCTGGCAGAGGCCAAATAAATAAAGTCTTCAGTTTATGTGGGCTGAAAAAAAAACAACTTTAATTTGTATAGAAAGGAAGGTATATTATATGAAACATAGTATAAAAAAGAACAAGGGCCATGGTAAAAGTTAATGCTTTCTTTCTGACACTTGACATCTCATCTCTGCTACCTACTTTCTTCACAATGACTACTTTCAAAACTGACCCAAGGTGAATGTCAGTAATCGTTGATCTAATAGGAGACTTGCTTCTTTTTATAAGGGAAAATAACTTCTCGCAGATAATTACTTCCAAATTTGAAATAATTTCGTATGTGATAAATTGGTTATTAATAATAATAAGCAATTATTATTGATAATAACCAATTTATCACATTGACCATAACATATATATTTGTTAACTATTGAGAATTCAGTGTGATGAGACATTTTGATGTAGACAACAATAACTAGCATAGGAAAGGAAGGAAGGATGAAGGTTTGTTTTCCAGCGTATGCTCCAGAACTGGGTTCTTAGCCTGTGCCGTTTACCAAAATCAAATCTCGAATACCACACAAGCGCATACGAAATTATTAAATTGGTTATTATTAATAATAATCAATTAATCACATTGGCAGTAACATCCAGGGGTGTAGTGGAGGCAGAACGCTGTTCCGGCACTGCTTTTTTTTCATGAGAAATAAAATAACAGAAAATTGTGAAAATGTCTTTAAAACAGTACAATTTTTGTCATCCAGGCTAGAGCGATCCGGCACTGCTTATTTTGCTACTACATAACTGGCAAATCCAGGGGGCTGTAGATCCACCCACAGCTAAACCAGAATTCTTGATCTTAATTAAAATCACTACAACCTTTTATTCCTAATCTCCCTTTAAAAAAAAAAAAAAACGTGACAACATTTGTTGGCTTGACAGGCTCAAAAATTTTACTACTTTTGTAGACATCTCCCTCTTACTTGTAGGTTGACGCAGATGAAAACATTTTTTTGGCTAGTTGTTTCATTTTTTTTATTAAGTTATCGAAAGTATTGAAGTGTTCTTTGTGATTCTTATTGTCAATTTAAAGTGTTTTGGTTTAAATAATCCACAAGGCTTGACATTCATCATGGCGATACAAAATTTTTCTGAACTCAGACCCCCCAACCTAAATCCTCCATTCACCACTGATCTATATCAAAGCTTCAATTCTCAGATTGTAATCCTTTTCAAAAAATACAAAAAAAAAAAGATTAACTTTTTTCAAATGTTAAACAACCAAAAAGGCTTGTTACTTTAGGAATCGTTGTAAATTTAAAAAATATATATTATGCTTTTTGTTTTGCTGTTGAAATTGTTTTCAATATGTGTGTGTTCATCTAGAAATGTGAATTGTGTTAATATTCTAAATTAGCAAAAATTGTGTTGGATTTTTTATAGCATAATTTTCCAGATTTTTGAAATGGGATTGCAATCACCTCTGTCTATTGTTCTGTGTCACCAACTACATATATAATCAAATTAAAAGCAATTTGTACCACTTAAAGTAATAAATATCACTTTCTACCTTTTATTTCATAATTAATATTAATTTAAGAGCCACTTAAAGTAATAAATGTGATTTTCTAACATTAATGATTTATGGCAAGAAAAAATATATTACTATCGTTGAGATATCTTATTCGCCAGGAATATTCACTGATTGTGAGCAACAAGTTAGGTATAAGCAACCTTGCTACTATGCCTTTTTACATGATGCACCACTCAATATACAATGACATATAAAGCACTTATTGTGGCTTGAGGACAACATTATAATACTGCAACTGGTTGTTAACTGGACACTATAGTTTTAATGAATGTGTTAATTAAGTTTGTCATTCTATTATGAACTAAACTAGGTTTGTGGCTGAAGTTTTTAAAAGGGCTGAAAAAGTTTTTATCTAATGATGTGTGTCATCATAACATTCAGAAAAAGAGATCCTGCGGATAATGTGGAAAGATGTAGGAATTTAAAATATATATATAAATTTGTAGGTTTCCATCGGAGTCATCTAAATTTTGAATAAGCATTTGTGTGTAGGCAATAATTCAAATAGAGCTTTAAAAATAAGATATTCAGTATATTTTTTTTTAAAGATAAAACATGATATTCTGCACTTAAATATTTTCAAGGCAGTGAATGTGATCAAATGTTGCTCATGGATAATCTAGGAATTAGTATGACTTTTAGATTATTGTTATACCAAGGGCCGGTCCAAACAAAAGTGGGGCCTTGAAATAAATTTCGTACAAAAAATAATTTATTGCATTTTGCTATTTATTACATTGCACAATTTAAGGTAATAAAGATTAAAGGATTGCATGACAATGATAAATAATTAAATTATATTTATGAGATTACCATTTCAATCATACAAAATGTTAATAAATCAAATAACAAAAATAAATGCTTCATGAACTTGTAAAATACAATTTGGCATGTGACTTACTAGAATAAGGTTATAGCATGAGATTTTTCTTTCATTTTTTTAGGTGTCTTATAGCAAATTTGTTGATAATATCATCATAATTTAGTTGTTTGGGTAGTTTGGATTCAATAGATAAAATGGCTGTAGAAGCAAATTGTTTTGGATTCAATAGATAAAATGGCTGTAGAAGCAAATTGTTCTTGACCAATGGTTAGATCTCACATGAATTTTTATTATTATCAGGCTTAACAAAGATCTTTCTGCAGATACGAAAATGATTGGTAAGGTCTATGTAATTTTCAGAAATGTTAAACAATTTGGACACAATTCAAAACACTTTCAAGACTGACAAGGCATCTTTAGAAGTACAGTGGTATCTCCGAAAAGCGGACAGCCACGGGACCAAAAGTTTTGTCCGTTATTTTGAGGTGTCTGGTATTGGGGAGGACAACCTTTTTATAAAAAAAATTTTTGCACTTCTGCTTGACATTTGATTGAAAATTGCGGCTGCAATTTTAATTAAAAAGGAAAAATTAAATAGGTAAAAAAAAGAATAACTATTTACTACTTTACCTTTTAATTGTGTGCTAATTCTTTTATCTTGCATTAAATAATCCCAAAATACGATGCATACTATTTTAATTACTACTTGAAAAGTCTGTTAACAAAGTTTGATTTCTCTTTTTCACACAGCAAACTTGCTTTTCAAGGTGAATCGTCATAGGATTTAGCTTTGCTAGTCCCTTAGAATCTTCATTGTTCAGAAAGAGCTGTTTTAACTGTTCACTGTATTTCAGTGCTTCCGAATAATCTTTGATTTTGCAGTCTTTCATTGGCGATTCCTCATCATCATACTAAAAAAGGGCCAGTGCTTCAGTGGTGTCCCGATGAATGAAATTGGAAACATGCAGGTTTTCTTCCTCTATGGATAAATCGTCTTCGACCTTGGCATACTCTTCAATGCTGACATTTGAATCCAAATTGGCTACTAGATCCGCAAGTTCTTTTTCGCTTTTTTCAGTAGTACTGTCAGTTGTCATTTCGCTTGTACTAAAAAATCCCGCCTTCTTAAAACATTTTAGAACACACCCAGGTTCCAGTTTTTTAAGGGCTGATGTAGTTCATTAAATTGCATCCAAAACAGATACCGATTTTGCCAACTCTTAGCTGGATTAGCAGGAGGAAATCTGTGAAAGCACATGTCTCAGAAGCAGATTTCTGTATCCTACTTTAAAGCTGCGGATAATTCCCTGATCAAGTGGCTGTAGCATCGAAGTGGTGTAAGGAGGCAAGAAAACTAAATTTATATTTTTAAGCTTTAAATCATCAGAATGGGAAGTAGCATTGTCCATGAACAGAATGATTTTTCTCTCTTTTTTTTTTTTCATTTTGTTGTCTAACTCCACCAACCAGTCGCTCATTATCTCGGTGGTCATCCACGCTTTCTTATTTGATTTCCACGACACACTCAGTTTTCGTACATCAATGTTCTTGAAACATCTAGGCTTCTTAGCTTTTGTAATAACTGGAGTTTTGAAGTCTCCCAGCATGTTGCAACACAGCAAAAGAGTGAGCCGTTCTTGTGAGATTTTCCCACCACTACATTTTCACTCTTAAAACATAAGGTCTTGTCTGGAAGGACACGGCAAAAGAGGCCAGTGTCATCGACATTGAAAATGTCTCTGTCATCATCTCCTTTAAGCAAAGATTTAAGCTTTCCAATCCAATCTGTTACTTCATTTGGATTTACAGATTTTTCTTCACCAAAAATCTGTTTAAAAGATATGTTGTGACGTGTCCAGAATTTTTCTAGCCATCCATTTAAAGTCTTAAAAGTTTCTAATCCCAAACTTTCACCAATTTCTCGTGCTTTTTCTTGGAGCAAAACACCACTTACAGGAATGTTCTTTGCACAAGCAGAACGGAGCCATTTCATCAACACTTCGTCGATTTCGCTTGTTTCTGTCTTGCGAAACTTCCATTTTTTCAAATTTTCGTTCGAATTCAGGACCCACATTTTTTGAATTCCTTCTTTATCCTTCAAAAGTTCACTAATCTGCGTTTTACCAACGTAGAAACGTTCGGCAAGGCTACGAACGCTCAGCTTTTCCCTTTCAGCAACTTCCAAAACGTCAATTTTTTCTTTCAAACTCATTCTCTTCCTTTTCAATGCCATTTTAACATGATCTGAATCAATTTGCACTGTCGCACTAAACTGAATAGACAAGTAAAGTTCTAGCCTCACCAGTGACTAAAGACCAAGCCCCCCAAAACAGGTTCTGCGCCTCTTAAATTCCAAGGAACACGGAGAGTTTGGGAAGAATAGGAAGAAAGAAAGGGCGAGGGGGGCAGAAGAAAGCCATGGTGCACATTTTAGGGTCGAATTCCATTGTGTCAAGCACATAAGGGAGGAGTCGGGAAAAGTTTGTTGTAAAGACGCATAAACATATATTTTTAGCTTGCTTGTTAGAATAATTTTGAAATGTTTGCTAAAATAATTGAAAGTTTTTCAAAAATACCTGTCCGCTATTCGGAGTGTCCACAATCCAGGGGGAATAACATGGATTGTCCTATATTAAAGGACTGGGACTCGTAAAAATGTCCGTTAATTAGAGGTTTCCATTCTTCGGGAGTGTCTGTTAAGGGAGGTACCACTGTACATTCAAATCAATACAATTTTTTAAAAATTAGTCTTAATAGGGTTAAGTATCTATTGTAATATTGTGCTCCTTAAAGGCAAAACTTGACAACTAATTTTGATTTCTATCAATGCTATCAATTTTTATTTTGCAAAATCAATCGGTGGTGCGGAGCCTTGTGTGTTCACACTGTTTCAGAGCCCCCTGGGCCGGTCTTGGTTATACTTTCTCTACACTTTGGGTTGTACATAATGTTTTCAGAGTCATCTGGATTATTTGTTTGACACCATCTGTGAATGTAAGTAGGCATGCTTGCACATCTCTATGTACTAGGAACATGCCATTTTTTCTGAATTATTTGTAACTGGATGCTTTATCTAGACATGGATGATATCTAAACATTTAAGAATGTAAATACTGAATTAAGTTTATTTAAATTTCTAGATCTTTTATGTATATTGCGAGTTAGCATGCCAGCTGTAGTTGTTGCATGTTTATTGGGGGGGGGGGGGGGGCCACTGAACTTCTTAAAAAGATTCCAAATATAAAATTTATTTAAGACATAATTAAATGTTTTGTTTCTGCATGGTAATAATCGTGCTTAATCACCCATAATTCGGACACCCTCCAGGATATTTAACCTTTTTATTTAGCCTGACTTGTTTCATGTTTGTAAATATGGATTTTCACTCACTTCGTGATGTGCTAAAGGTCTGGAATTCTGTGTTCCTGATGATAATACAATATTTTAATATTTTCAGAATATTATGTCAGTCAATCACTTAATTTTAAACAGTTTTGATTCAACATGAGAGATCCCATCTGAATTTGAGAAAAATTGATGAAAAGATTTCATACTAATTATAATGATGAATTATGAAATATATTAAAGATGAAAAAGTAGAAAATAATAAAAATAAAACTTTATTAAAAAGCATGCTTTTATTAGTATACTAAAATTTAAAAAATAATTTCTTTATCAATAGTCTAAAGGACAAAGCAAAAATTGTAAAAGTGTGTGGTACTTGAAACAACTGAACTGATAATGCCTGCTTCGTGTAAAGGTGATTTATATTATTTCGATAAATGTGAATATGAAAAGTGACAAAACTTTACATACTGCATCTATATACCAAACATGTACATTAAATTGGGGACTTGCACATAATTAATTTATACTTTATTGGATGCAAACTTATGAAACCATTTATCAAATCAATATTGATGTATATTAACACACAGTATTAATATGTAGTATATTAACTTTATTTGTACTTTATTTCAGGTGCTTAAACTTTTGGTAACAAGGTTTTTAAGTGAATGTGAAAAGAATTGTCTTCAAAAAATTGTCAAGATGTCCAAAAATAAATACACGTTTATCCAAAAAATATGCAGCGATGCAGATATTGAAACTTATTTACCCCAGTTAAACATCAATGGCACTGTAATTAGATTTTTTTTATTAATCTTTTCTAAATATGCTGTTATAATTATTGCATTCTTTTGTATTGTTTTATTTATATTTAATAATTATGTAAGCAATTTAAGAAATAAACTTATTTTCCTTAAATTAAATTAAACTGTCGCACTTTGTTAGATTTGATAGTTGTTTCATTTTACAAATTATTAGGTTTCTATAATTCTGATAAGTGAATAAAAAACAATTAATATTTTTTAATGAATAGCTTTTTGATGAGCTATTTTTATATTCTCTAATTTCTTATTAAAAATTAGCATGATTTTTTTTCTTCATACTTTTTTTCGTTATTCCTTTGTATTGTTCATTATTCCTTTGTAATTATTTTAGAAAACTAAATATAACTTTCCAAGAGATAACTTGCAATGTTTTTTATTTACAATTGTCTCCAATCAGTGAGTATAAAATTTTCTCTGATTCTTATATACTGTAACTTTTTTGTTAGTCACAATGTGAATAATTGAATATTTTTAAGTATTCTTCAGGATATAAAATATTTTCATTGCTAAAAAAATTAGTTTTCATAAGTCTTTGATTAATGATTTTTTAAACATTTCTTTCAAATATGTTTTAAATACTTATTAGTGATAATTTTAGCAATAACATTATGAATAATGTAAAAGGAAAGAAATCAGGGTTCGTACGCGTCCTTAAAAGTCCTTACTTTTACATTTAGTCCTTAAAAGTCCTTACAAATCCTTATTTTTATGTCCCATTTTTAAAAAGTCCTTACTTTTTACTCTGCCATTATTAAAAAATTTAAAATTTCACCGATTATCGTTTTTCTAATTCCTCCTTCTCGGCGGCTCTAATCTCGGTCGACGTGGCTCTCGTGGGGTGGGGGGACGACACGGCTCGCATTCTACGAATCCATATCCATCGCATACACTTTGGGAAATAAGGGAGGAGTTACAGATGGCCTTTATTGGTCCATGGTTCCATAGGAATGATTGTCAAAAGTGCTGTTACCATTTTTAGAACAGTATCAAAGTGATAAACCTTTACTTCCATTTTTTGCCAGTGATGTATTAATACTTGTTAATGATTGCATTCAACATTTCAAAATTTTGAAACCAGAGAATGAAAGAATTGAGAAACCTGAGACTTTATGCAAATTCAACTTCAGTGACCCAAACTTGTATAATGATAAAAGTTAAGTGTATTTAGGATTTGCTGCAGAGCAACTAATAAAAGAAAAGATAAAAAATCAGGAATTAGCAGACATGGATGTTTTCACACTCAGACAGGATAGTTGGAAAAACATCATAACAATGATAAAACATTTCATGCAGAAATGTCCTGTGAATTACGCACTAGTAAGACCTGCGATTTGCATTGATCCATGAATATTGGCTGGATATCCCGAAAAAGCACAGGAAAAAATGAAAAAAGTATTGATTTTATTGTCGCAAAATAAACGTATTTTGGGAAAAGATTGCGACGAAATTTTGTTACTCTATGCAGATTTTCTGTTAAATATTATAAAGCCAAATTCATTTGAATTTACTTCTTTCAATCCAAAGAGTGATTCCCTTGATAATTTTTTACAAACTTATTTTAGCAATAATCATTATGAAAAAGTTTGGAAGATTATTAAAGTGGTATTAATACTGTCACATGGACAATGAGGTTTTTCGGTGAACAAGGCCCTGGAAATAGAAAATTTAAATGATGCTTCATATATTTTCCAGCGTGTAAATCATGAATTTATTAAGCTGTCTGGGGCTATTTATGACTTAAAAATTACTAAAGAAATGAGGACGGCTACCACTTCAGCTAGAGCAAAATACATGCAGTATTTAGAAAGTGAAAGATCCAAAGAAAAGACTGAAACAAAAGCTCTAGAGGAGGAAATAGATTTTTTAAAACAAAAGAAAATGTTCCTCCAAACAGACATGCACCAAACAAATGAGAAAGCAAATGATTTAGCTAATGAGGCTGAAAAGTCAAAGGACATAAATTTATTAAAAACAATTTCTGAAAAAGAAATTAAAATAAATACCTTGGATGTAAAATTGAATGAAAAAGTTTGGAATTAAAAGATATTTAATTTGATTACCAGTTTCATGGGGTTTCTTTTCATCAATTTATTAACTCCTATTTTTAGGAGTTTTGTTGTGTTAAATTTGTAATGTATCTTCTATGTTTTATATTATATGATTTATCATCCAATAGGTTGAATTTGCAAAAATGAGTCATTTTATTTATAAATGCGTGCGACAATTCGTTAAGTTTATTCAATTTGGAGGTCCTTATTTTTTGGTTTTTTTAGTCCTTAAAAGTCCTTGATTTTCTTTTAAGGAAATGTGTACGAACCCTGGAAATGTAAGAATAATATTGTGGGCAACAATAAAATGTTTATTCTTCTACTACCTGCTGTTAGAAACTGTTTAGAAAACTCTGAAGTTCCAGAAATACCAACTTGTGTTAGTAAAGTTACTGATTTCTTGCTACAGATGGATAAATATATTAATATTATAATTGTTATAGAGCTTAATGTAGAGTTATCATTTGTCTTTAGAGCGTATTGCCTTTGAAAATGTTCTGAAGTATTTTGCTAACCATTTTAGTTAAATTCTTTCAATTGGGAGACTGACGGAATTCACATAATTTTATTTTGTGCATCTGTTTAATTCATGAATTTTTGCTGGAGAATTGCCATGATTGCATCTCGAAATAAACAAGCTTACAGTGTACATTCTCTATTTTATTGTAATTGATTAATTGAAAAATTCTAATACTTGTAAGATAATTTTTAAGTGCTTATAATATATGTATGAGGTTTATAAAATGCATACAATAAAACCTAGAAATAAATGTTTATATATTATTTAATGCCTGCTATTATCCTTCATTGACTATCAAAGTGTTTGTGGGTCTTTGAAAACCATATTTTTATTGAATCAAATGTTCATCCTGCTACTAAAGAGTACTTTTAAATAGCTTATCAATTTTATAATCTTGGCTTTTGTCATTCACAATACAATCTTATGTAACCAAAATAGAATTTTTCTTTAATGTGTAATTTCAATTATAGCAAAAATGGATGCTATTAAAAAAGGATAGTTTTCTGTAAGACTCTTGGTATATGAATAAATAATACAAGTACATAACTATAAAAAGCATTAAAATATTGTTGAATCCTTATATAAGAAAAAATATTTAAACTTAGGTAACTTGTAACAAGAACTTTTGCAATTCTGTAATTTAGGAAATTTATTTGCTACCATTTTCTTAACATTCTTTTCTCATTAAATAATTTACTTATTCATAATTCTTATTTACATTTAAGTGTAACAGAAAAGTCTTATCTTTGTGACCATATAAAATGGAAATGGAATGCTTACATGTTTGTTCATTTATGATTTAAAGATGAATCAGTAATTTTTGTAATGCCATTGTTTATATTTATGTTAATATTTGTAATGTTTTAATTATAAGATGTTTAATATGTAAATATATGTTTTAATATTTGTAAATTGTTCATATTTAATAATAATTGATAATACTTCTTTTATCAGATCTCTATGAAAATGAAGAAATTATGCCAAATAACTGTTCTTTCAAAAGATGACATTGATAACAGACAAAGGATTCTTGACTACATTCGTAGTCTCTTTCAGCCTTTCTACCCTGACTGCTTACTGATTGCTTTTGGCTCAACAATTAATGGTTTTGGTACAAAAGGTGGTGACATGGATATGATGTTTTCTCCTTCTTCTGACTATGAGCATTTGGTAAGTAATATGCATTACTTATTAAATCCAAGATATACAAAATGATATGTATCTTTCAAGTTTAAGATGCCAAACAATCTTACTTTTATAATATTTTTGGCAGTTTACTTGAAGAGTCAAAAACTTCATTTAAATGCATGTTTTCAGTTTTATCGTACTTAATTTAAATATATTAGATCTTTTTGGTGAACTGTAAAATATTGTGGTAGTGTCACTCTTTTCTTGTACATATGGTTTGTAGGAAAAACAATAAATTTTTGTATGAACTAAAATGCCCCTGGGAAAGAGAAGAAAAAGATATGTTGAGAGAGAGAGAGAGAAGTTAATTTAAATGAAACTCAGTTTAAACATTTTAGCTGTAATTTGTTGATGTTGAGTGCATGAATATATCAAAAACTTAGGATTGAGGATAATCTTTCCACTCAGCCGCTTCCAACTCCACAGGATGGACAAAAAAATAATTCAACATTTCAAAGAATCATAAAAGAAAAAAAATGAAAAATAATTTCATTGTAAAATAGTTTGTATTCCATACACATGGAATTGTTTTGGAATGAAAAAAAAAATCACTAGTAGGTGGCTCTAATAAAAGTGACTGGCAAGTATGAAAGAAAAAAAAAACATACTATTGATTGGCTTATATAATGAAATTCAAAGCTTCATAACTCATTCAGTTTTAATCACCAAAGAGTGGACCTTTTTTGTTTAAAATGTTAGTATGTCTAGAATATTTTACTAAGTATGACTAATAGAACTGGGAGACTGCATAAAAATTTAGACTTTGCAATTTTTTCAGCTATTTGTTGCCTCAAACGACATAAAATATTGTTGTTTAAGCCAATAAATGCAGGCATACACTTCCAGTATCCAATTGGAAGTGTATGTCTATCTCTAATGATTTAGAAATTAGCTATTTGGATACAATTAGAGTGGACATCCTGTATACTATACATCATATACTGATGAAAATATTTTGTTGTAAAATCAGATGAATATAATATTTAACAGAAATGAAAGCAGAAACTTCTGTTCTATATTCTCACTGTTTCCTGTATGGGATTCCAGATTAACCTGTTATGAAAGCATTGAGTCTTCGTATGTAATATACAAATTTGTAATAGATCTTAAACTCCTTCAAAGAGATATTTGTTGACTTTAAATCTAAGATGGCTTTAATTCTGATAATGTTTTTGAAGAAAATATATGAGGAAATTCTTTCTTATTTTATTTTCCTCAAGAGAACAAATTACTGAATTCAAAAATGTATAATAAATTTTTTTGTTTCCATTCCGCAATATTATATGCTTTTTTACACACTGTTTTCTTTTCTTGAGCAGTTTTAGTAGGTTTAGGCTTGTGTTTCTTCTTAGGTAATTTTACAAAAATAAGTTGATGTTTAAAAAATGTATGAGTTTTGATGTTATAATTTTATATAATATGAAAGTGCTGAAGTTTGAAATTTATTGTAATTGCTGTAAGAAAGGATAGATATATCTCTATATGATGATTGCTCTCCATCAACTGCAATTATTCACTAATGTAGATAGATAGAGATTCATAAAACAGTTATATATGTAACAGTGTTTATAACCATAATAGCATCTCGCTTCTTATAACAAGGGCTTCTGATGTTTTTTTACTGATGTGATTTTAGTTTTTGTTGCTCTTTGAAATTAATTTTCACTTTTGTTCCCCCCCCCCCCTATAAGGGCCATCATGGCCTAGTGGTAAAGTTTCAAGCTTTAGACTGGAGTGTTCCAAGCTATATATCTTGTGTCCAAAATAGCCCTTATGTTGCTTTAAAATGGGATGTTAATGCAACTAAAAATGTCCTCCCACCCTCATATAACTATAGATTTGCAATATCTTATTGCAGGGTTTTTTTTTTTTTTTTCAATTGGATTTTCTTAATTTCAAATCTCATGTTACAGAATAAGTAATTTCTGTAATTTAAGGCATTTTCTGTGTAATCTTAAAGGCTAGTTAATTGCTTTAAAACTTCTATGAAAAGGAAAAGAACTTGAAATTTGAAATATGATCTTCATTTAGATTTATGTGACTATGCAGAGTTATCTTAGTGTAATCAAACCACTGGTTTTTAGTTACTATCACTAGTATTCCTGTCAATGGTTAGAACAGATTTATTTAGAAAACAGATACCGAATGTCTCAACTGATTGCAAAACATTTTATCTAAGAATCTTGCCAAATGTATGGCAGAATTTTATCATATGTGTCGTGCAGTTGCAAAAGTGGCCATCTCCATTTTTTTCACAAATGCGTTTTTTCAAAGATTTTATTTCTGTATGATCTCTTCTACCACTTGACAACACGAAAATGTTTAAAACCTGGCAATATCCATGTTTAAAATGCACCTAAAAATCAAGGTGTGCTGCAAATCCACCAAGCAGTGCAGAGGTAGTTTGAAATTTTGTCAATGCAGGCTTACAGCTGTTAATGTGGACACTGGGATAAGTTCGAGTTTGGTTTTTCTGAATTATTACACTTTTGAACAAGATGGAGAAAAATGTTTTAAGTTATCCTCATAAGATACTACGGTATTGTAAAAGAGATCTGTTTGGGTGGAAGACAGAGATGGCAAAACAGCATTCATTTATTTATGTATAAAAGTGAATGTGGAAAATGAGAGTAAGATAGGAGGGTCGTAAACATCACGGAAATGTCCGTTGTACCTTCAGAAAAGAGAGGTAGACTGAATATCAGCAGCAATTGAGCCAAAAAAGAACGTTGTGATCTCTTTCATAAATACGTTCAAATGCATGGAATTTCATTACTGTAATATAATATACAGAATAAGACTCAAGTGAGAATATTTTTTAATATATAAATACTATTATTATAGTGAGACCCTGGAGATGTAGCCATGAGAATTTGATTTTTTTTATAATTGAATCTATTTTTTATGGGATACCTCCTTATTTCAATAATATTTTGAGTAAATTATTATGTCTCCTATTTTCTATACAATTTGGTATATTTAGTTAGATTTCAGATTATTGCAAAACTGTCCATATCCAAAATGAGCTGCAAATCTGGCCATATCCAAAGCAAAACCTTAAATAACTCCCCCCTCCTTCATACCTCATTATCCTAAATTGCGTGCTGACTCACACTGCCCGAATGCCATGCAGTATTTTTTTAAATCTCATTTTGGCTAGATGTGACAGAAAATCTACTTTTCTGAAGAATTTTCTCTTTTGGAGATGGACAGTTTTGCAGCTACACAACTCATATTGGCTATTTGTGGAATACTTTTACTTAAATGCATGCAGTAAAGCAAAATTTTGTTGATCAGACATAATTTTTAAAGATTTGAACTGGAATATTAAAATTAATATAAATCAAATGATTTATAATTGAAAAACACTTCTTTAACTAATACTGAAATGACTTTGTAGCTTGTTTACTAATATTCCTTTTATCTGATCAAACTTCATTTTCATCACTCATTCTTCTAAATAAAACATCAACAGGATGCTTCAGAAATCAATGATGATGGAGGTACACCCATCATCTCTGATGCCAGAGAAAATCCCTCTGTTATGGCACAGTTGAAGAATATGAGCAAGGAAAAACAGCTTCGTTTTCTTTTACGGGTGCTTCGTCGTAACAGGAATGAAATTAAAGGTGCAGTGTATATTCCTGCCAAGTGTCCTATTGTAAAATTCATCGTATCGCATAACTATGACGTGTGGTGTGACTTATCATTTCAACATGGGTAAAGTATTAATTTTACCAATCTTTAGAGCAAGTATTATAAAGAATTATTTTCCTATATTTTATTTAGTATTATTGTTTGAATTCAAATAATTGTTTCAACTAAAATGTAAATTTGTTGCAATTTCTGAAAGGTGCATGTCGTTGATTCTTTCCCCGTATCCAAATTGTTAAGCCGAAGCTTAACTTTTTTTTTGGGGGGGGGATATCAATGATATACACCCTTGTATAAGCTTAGCTTGCTTTTACTGGGTCCTGGGTGTAAATAGCAGAGATTTTCCAATTAATTTTTATTGTAAAGTTATTGAATGCATGTTTTGTTTTGTATTAGGCTGAAGTTATTTTTATAATGTTTTTAAATGTTGCATCAATTGTTTTACCCGTAGCAGTAAAAATTACCATTTGGCTTGGGAAGGCATGCAAATCATGAAAAATTCAAAAGAAAATGAATTAAAAAAAAATTGTTTGACTAAGAAGTAATGTATGTTAAATTTCTTTCATACCTTTGAAAAAATCTACCCAACTGATTCTTCTGAAACAGAGAGATGCACTTCAACCAGTAGCTTAAGTTTATGACAGAAAAATAATTCTGCAATTCATAAAAGATGTTATCTAGAACATACATTTGTTGGAAAATGAACCGTTTGATTTTTAAAGGGGACTTCTGCAGACTTGCCCAAAATTACTTTTTTTTTGCGTTTTTGATTTGATGAAGGTAGTTACATTGTTTGGTGTAAAAACTGAATTTCTGCCGTTCACAGTTATATTGTAGTAAAGCATCAAAGTTTCCTTATGATATTAGAAGGAGACTTCTGCTCAGAAGAGGATCTTCAATTGACTTTCAAGAGGACTAAAATTAATTTACATCATTATATTTACTATTACTGTTTGTTTTTAAATCTGAATTTTACTTAAAACAAATAAGTTTTGCATTTTTTGTTTTTTAATATGAAATTTATTTACAAATAAACAAATTTTGAATTTTATTTGAGTTTTAATTGATATTTCTTGTTTTATAATTGTTTTCCCCTGAATTTTTTAAAAATCTAAATTATACTTAAAAACCAGTAGCAATTCAAATTTAGATTTCTTTGCAAATCAATGCACTTTTAATTTTATTTGAGTTTCAATAATATTCCAGGCTCTATAATCATTTTTCCTGAATTTTTTGCTTTAATTCTGAATTTTACTTAAAAACAAGTAACTTAAAAATTTATTTGGATTGTTTTAAGTTTAGGTTTACTTGTAAATAAATTAATTTTGAATTTTATTTGAGTTTCCTTCTAATTATTTTCCCTGTTTTTTTATTATCTGTTTTAAATCTGACTTTTACTTAAAAACGAATAACTTTAAAATTCGATTTTATTTTGAGTTTTTAAATTTCAATTTAATCAAAAATAGATAAATTTGGAATTTTAGTTAAGTTTCATTGATATTCCTGGCTTTATAATCATTTATTCTCTAAAATTCTGAAACTTTTATACTGTTTCATGTTAAAAGGGGACTTCTGCAAAATTTGAATTTTTGCAAAATTTAAAAATTGTAATTTTTTTGGTTGTCGTCAATAGATTCACTTTCTACTGAGAAACACACAAGAGATATCTTAGACCCTAATTTTGATGTTATTTACAGCCCATTCATTTTTTTCTCCTCCTGTAAAATTTTAAAAAATTCAGAAGTCCCTTTTAAAGTCAATCGATTCAAATGTCCTCTGCTTTTGATTGATAAAATGGAACCTTGTAGAGGTACCATACATGACAAAATTCATTTTTTGATTTGAGTTTCTGTACATAACTTATACATCACTGTGTTTTAACTCGCATTTCAGAATAAAATTATTGGCTCTGATTATTTTAAATTAAAATAAGCTTATTGTTTAATTAAAGGAAGTGATTATTTGCAGGTACTGTACCTGCGAATAAAACGTTATTTGCAGGTATACTGTACCTATGGATTACTTGCAGGTTTTGTCAAATTCAATATGCTTCTGTAGAAATTTTAAAATGTTCTTTTTGTACTTAAAACTTTCTTTTAGTGTTTATGATATTACTAAAAGAAATATTAATGCTATTTTTGAGAATTTTCTGTATCTCGTCAGAGACATGCGACGTTGTTTCTTCACATTTAATTTGGTTTTGATAGCTGATTTCTAATTCATTTGATTGAATTTGGTAGAGAAAATATATTTACTGATTTTTTTCAGTTATGAAATTAAACCTCATGGCAAATTATTAATAGAAACCAAATTTCAGATCCTGATGAGCTCCAAAGGCCCGAAAGATGTCTTACGAAATTGTAAACTCCCCTTTGCAGTTGAAAGAAACCTCAAAGTCAATAACTTGAAAATGCTATAATTCCATTTACAAAATGCAAATCTGCATTGAAGAAAATGCAGAATTAGCCGTCATTAAAAATCGAAGCCAACAGCACGCAGTGTTCTTCAGGCGGTCACCCTCCCAAGTACTGGCCGCATCCGATGCTGCTTAATTAGGGTGATCGGGCAAGAACCGGAAGTTGGCACACTGTACCTGCAAATAACGTTTTATCCGCAGGTACAGTACCTGCAAATAATGCTATCCTTAATTAAAATCAAAACTTTATAATGTAATATTTTGTACTAGATAATTTTATGATAAAAAGAAATTAAGAAAAAAATATTTATGTAGAAAGTTTAATGAAATACTTGAATTCAAGATGCCTTTCTGGATTATTTTTTCTTGTTCTGAAGAATCTGATAGACTGAAGCATAGACTGTCAATGCTTAGCTGCCTCCAAATTTATGTTGATGATCCCATTTAGGGTTGGGGTCTAAATTTAAAAAGGCTAGTTCTATTTTACTGTTTATTGTGAATTTCTTTTTGTTAATTTTATTATTCACTTAGATGCATTTATGTACCGTATTAATTTTATCCTTTTAAGATGCTGAACACCTTCTTTTCTTTTCAGTTTAGCTAAGTACAATACAGAATTGTTACGTTTCTTTTCTGTGCTCGACAGTCGTATCAAGCCATTGATGATAACCCTGCGTTTTTGGGCTAGGCATTTGAAAATAGTTAAGACGGGAGCATTTTCATCTTATGCCTTTAATCTTCTAGTTATTTTTTTCCTACAAAACCTTGAGGAGCCAATTTTACCACCTGTCACTGATCTTATGATTAATGCAGGTAATACATATTTGATTTTGATAAGCTATACTTACGAGATATCTTAATAATTTTTGAGGTGTATTAGTATTTTAAGAAGTGTTGAATTTATTATAATTCATATTTTTTGTAATATTTGATGTATTGCAATTAAATTGTCCATAATTTTATAAAAAAACAGAATTAATATTAATTAACATGCATTTCTTATAACACTTTTATTTATTTATTTTAAGGAGTGAGATCCAGTGTTCATGGCTTGAAAATTGGACATGATTGCAATAGTTCTTGAAAGTCAATATTTCATTCTTTCTTTTCTAAAAAAGAGTTTACAGAAACAGACCGATTTTTTTAACTAGATCAAGTCACTATAGATTCCAGTTTCAACTAGTATAAATATTATTTACAAATCTAATGGGCTTGAACCATAGGTCAGTTTGTGTGTTTTGAGATTTAAATACATTTATTCCAGGAAAAATACCTCTTTAGCCAGATCTTGTTGTTTTCTCAATGCAAAAAGTCACAAAAACAAGCTTATGGTTTCATATATGTAAAAGTTACAACAAAGTTCTGCTGAAAATATCTAATATTTGATTTAAATTTGTAACATTTCTTGTAAATTAAATAAAAAATGGAAGTTTTAAAAAAATTTGTATTGAAATTAAAGGTTAGTTTGTTTATGATGGCGATGATGTCGTGTTCATAGGGTCAGTCAAATAAAACCATGGATATAAAGAACAATCTATAATCTTGTCGGAATATAGTTCCTCTGCAGGGGAGAAGCAGACTGTCATTGCTGGTATATGTTGAGTGCTCTTCAGAACACTCCCAAGCAAGAAGCATAATCAGTTCCATTCAATTTTAGTTTATTTCATGTTACGAGAAGAGACATCAGCAACACAAGTACGTCAACTGTACAACAGGAATAATATATACAATACACAGTTAAAACCACAGTTAACACGATACACACAACTTCAGTTACAATTACAGTTATTATGACATCCCTCCTTTTAAGTTATTAATTATACAACATAGTCACTCAAGTAAGATGGTGGTTTACAAATACGGTGACTTCTTCTTTGCACATTGCAATCTGGCCTGTTAAAAGTTTGGGAATTTAAAGGTACTTCTGAATCAGATTGAGAAGTATTTATTATTTCATCATTAGGATCTGTTTCTATGTTAAAGGGTGTATTTGATTTTCTTATATGCTTTCTATTACGTCTTAGAATTTTACCAAACTGGTCTTTGACAAAATAGGACCCAGGATGCAACTTATGTTTAGAGACTATTAGAGCAGGTTCCCATGTTTTGTTTTTAAAATTCAGTATCCTAACATTTTCTTTTTGCTTAAGCTCAGATAATGGGTGAGCAGTTTTGTCATAATAGAATTTTTGAATGTTTTGCCTCATAATTAATTTTTCTCTAATATTATTAAACAATTCAGCATTTAGTAATTTGTTGGATAATGGCAATTTTGTTTTTATCCTACGATTAAACATAATTTGGGCAGGAGATAGATTCAGACCTGATATTGGGGTATTTCTATATTCCATCAATCCCACAAAATAATCTTTCCTATCTTCCTTTGCCTTTCTCATAATACCTTTTGCAATACCAACAGCTCTTTCTACCATCCCATTACTTGGAGAATAGTGAGGACTAATAAAAGCATAGTTAAATCCCAATCATTTGCAAATTTCTTATAAATGTAGCTATTAAATGGTATATTATCAGAAATTACAGTATTAGGTACACCAAATGTAGAAAAAATTGATTTAAGTTTAGTTATTACCTCGTCTGCACATTTATTTGCAAGTTCAATAATTTCCATCCATTTTCAATAATAATCCATTACAATTAGATAACTAACATTACCAAAGTCCATTATATCAACTCCTATCTTTTCGAAAGGTCTAAAAGGAACTGTGTGAGGTTTTAATGGCTCTTTACTATTAGCTTTTTTAAATTTCTCGCATATCCCACACTGTGAAACTTCATTTTCTATATCAAAGTTCATCCCTGGCCAATACATTATTTCTCTAGCACTTCTCTTACATTTTTCTATCCCAAAATCAGCTTCATGTATTAGTTGTAGCATATCTCTTCTCAAACTATAAGGAACAATTAATTTTTCATTCATAAATAACAGCCCTTCATTAATGTAAAGATCATTTTTAACTTTATAATACAATTTTACACTATTATCTACTTTTTTATAAGATTTAGGCCGTCCCTCTTGAATATATTTTACAATTATTTGCAATTCCGGATCTAATTCAGTTTCCCTTTTAAATTGCAGTATTTCTCTTTTCACTCATGGGTAAATGTTTTGAAATAGCATGCACGATATTTAACATTTCAGGATCATCATTTACAGTTTCATTAACAGGAAATGCACGTGATAGAGTATCAGCGAGACACATTTGAGTGCTTGGTACATAATAAATTTCAAAATCATACTTCAATAATTTTAAAACCATTCTTTGCATTCTAGAAGATATTTTATGCATAGGTTTCTTAACAATTGCCATTAGGGGTGGTCTATGGTCACTTTGTACAATCACTTTACGTCCATATACAAAATTATGATATTTCTCAAATGAAAAAACTATTGCCAATATTTATTTCTCAATCTGTGCATAATTTTTTTTACTTTTTGTTAAACTGCGTGAAACAAATGACACAGGTTGTCCTTTTTGGATTAGACAAGATCCCAGCCCATCTTTTGAACTGTCACATTGTATCACTATTTCATCATTAGCACTAAAAACTTTTAAAATTGGAGTTTTAGTTAACAATTCTTTAATGTTTTCAAATGACATTTCTTGTTCCTTTCCCCAATTAAACTTTACATTTTCATGAATGATTTCTCTTAATGGAGCAGTAACTTTAGATACATTGGGTATGAATTTTGAAAGAAAATTTATCATGCCTAACAATCTCCTAACTTCAGTTTTTGATTTTGGTGTTGGCATCTTAACAATTGCCTTTATATGATCTGGGTCAGGTTTTATTCCTGATTTAGATATAATTTGACCAACATACTTAACTTCTGATACCCTGTATTGTAGTTTGTCTGGATTAAACTTTATATTTACAGATCTAGCTCTTTCGAGAACCTTCTACATGATTGCATCATGCGAGGCTTCATCATTTCCTGCAACAATAATGTCATCAAAATAAATCTCTACACCCTCAATATCTCCAAAAGGCTTTTGGTTTCTTTTCTGAAAAATTTCAGGTGCAGATGCTATACCAAATGGCATTTTATTGAATTTGTACCTTCCAAATGGTGTATTAAATGTGCAAATTTCAGAGCTAACTTCATCTAGTGGAACATGCCAAAAACCATCTTTTAAATCTACTACAGAAAATATTTTTTTACCTTCTAATATACTAATAATATCATCTGCAGAAGGAATTTGATAATGTTTCCTCTTAATTTCTTTATTTAGGTCCCTAGGGTCTAAACATAATCTCAGATTTCTATTTGGTTTTTCTACAATAACCAAACTTTGTACCCAATCAGTAGGTTTATTTACTTTTGACACAATTTTTTCTTTTTCTAATTTATCTAAAGTTTCTTTTAATTTAGGCTGTAAAGCCTGAGGAACTCGCCTTGGTGGGTGAATTACAGGTATTGCATTATCCTTCAAAGTAATGTGATATGGTTCATCTGGAAATTCACCTGTCCCTGTAAATACATTTTTATATTGCTTAATTAACTCATTTTTACTTATTTTACTACATTCTATAGCATCAATTCTTTCTATTAATTTTAACTCCAAACAACCTTTTAACCATGATATTGGTTTGGATTTAACATTTACAACATAGAACTGCAGAGGAATATTTTTGAGTTTACTAGTGGAGCAATTAATTATGATAGTACCTTCTGGCTTCAATTTAAAATTACCATATGCAGTTAAAGATAGATTAGTTTCACTAAGCTTTGGTTTAGCCTTAACAATATTCAAAACATACAATGGTAAAATATTTACTTCAGCACCAGTATCAAGGTTAAAATCAACTTCAAAGTATTTATCATTTACATTTAATGTAACACTTTTATACCATGTTCCACTTACTATTTCGACATTCTTATTCATAGAGTCACTATTTAGTTCATTTTCCTGTACTTTTTCGGTAACAGAATCGATGTAAATATCCAGTTCATTCTCTGGAACTTTCATTTCATGAATGTTCTTTGAGTTCTGGACACATTTAACAGCAAAATGGTTTTTCTTATTACATTTAGTGCACACCTTTCCATATGCTGGACACTCGCGAGGCTTGTGCGTTCTACCACACTTTTTGCACTCGTACTCTTGTGATGACTGTTTCGCTTGATTCTGCCTTCTATTTCTCTTGACACTGTTGACTGTTGCTGCTGTTTCTTCTTTCATGCTGCGGAGCTGTTCTTGACTCGTTTCAGCTGCACGGACTATTTCAATAGCCTTTTCAAGTCCCAGACCTGATTCACGAAGACGTTCTTTTAATCCACTGTCCCTAATTCCTAGGACGATGCGGTCATGAATCAGTCCATTTTCTTGCTCCTCAAATTCGCATGTTGACGCTAATGTCTTCAGCTGTGTTACGTAGCATTCAATAGCCTGGCCCTCTTGCTGGATGCACGAAAAGAATTTATAGCATTCATATATGACATTCTGCCGTGGTGAACAGTATTCTTCAAATTTCTTTAGAACCTCAGAATAATTTTTTTGATTTTCAGGAGGCTCAAATTTGAATGTGTTGAATATTTCTAGTCCTTCGCTTCCAAGTAGATTTAGAAGGATAGCGATTTTTATTTTATCCGCACGGTCATCTTTTTCCGTGGCGAGCAGATAATTTTCCAGTTCCTGTCTCCATTTTTTCCACTTTTCTTTCACATTTCCAATGGAGAACTTCAAAGGAGCAGGTGGTCTGAACGCATCCATCGTGCACGTGATTTAAGAACGTGGATTACATTCGATAGAAATCCAATTTCATCGTAAATCTTCCTGACACCATGTCATTGCTGGTATATGTTGAGTGCTCTTCAGAACACTCCCAAGCAAGAAGCATAATCAGTTCCATTCAATTTTAGTTTATTTCATGATACGAGAAGACACATCAGCAACAGAAGTACGTCAACTATACAACAGGAATAATATATACAATACACAGTTAAAACCACAGTTAACACGATACACACAACTTCAGTTACAATTACAGTTATTATGACACAGACATCCTGCCACACCTCAGGATAGCAGGAAAAGTTAGTTTGCTTAAAACTTTAACTTAAATTTTAAAAAAAACCATGTCACAAAAAAATGTTAAAGGTAAAGTTATTTTGTTTATAACTTTAACTCTGTGGCATTTTTTTTACACAACAAAAATTATATAAATCTATATAACTGAGTGTAAGGAATTACATTTAGGCTTCAAAAATAACTAGAATACTAAATAGATCTATTTCCTATGCTCATTTTTCAGTAATTCATGTATTGTTTATTTAATCATTAAGCTTAATTTTATTGTATTAATTATTTCTTATCTGTTAAGCTTAATTGCTTTTTCTTGAAATATTATTTTAATTTGAAGAAAAAAAATTTCTTACTTCATTGAATTGTAAATGAAATAGGACCCTTGTTATGAAGATCTCATCTTCAGAATATTCAGACTTGCCTAGTGTATAAGAATCCCTAACTGACACTGACACTAACCTGTTACACCTTTTGATAGACCTACTGTGATGTCGATACAATTCTGTTGCATGTTGCTTTACATTGCTTTTATGACTTTGTTACAAATATCAAATTGGTCCGAAATAGCTTTCAATTTAATCTGTTACTGCTGGAGAACTGGTTATCTTGGTGGCCATTGAAATGAACATAGTAAAAAATTCACCGTATTCACGAATAAAATTCTTACTCCTAGTGGAATTATACAGAAACATCCTACCCTGGTATAAATAATATACACAGGCCAACATAAATTAAGGTACAACTTGCTTTCTTTGTTGCCTAATTTGCAAACAAATGAATATAAAACATAAAAATTGGAACAATTGTGCATTAAACAGTTATTTATTGAACTTTACCGCATTTTTAGCATCGAGCATAAATTACAATTAAATTGGTATGTCTTTTTTTTGCAAGAGTCTGCTATTGGAGAAAAATACTAAATGAAAGATATCTGTTAAAAATAAATAAAGGAGTTTCAATAAGGAATCCCCTATCTGTAATGCATTGGCGGCATCGATTTTTCATACTTTTAATTAAGTTGTCGGACACCAAAATGGGAAGCAAAGACCATTCATGGAACAATGTTCACACTCATTTAACGACCTCAGAGGGCTATTTGAAATAGCCACCTGTCTTCTGAGGTAGTTCTAAAGATTCTCTATTGGATTAATTTCAAAAGATATAGCTGGTCAGTCCATTTGCTCCAAACCTTGATTATCAAGGTATTCCTTGTCAAGCCTAGTTTAGTAAGTCAAGTATTATCATCCATTAGGATGAAATTCTCACCAAAATCACCAGGATATGGTTTGACATATGGAGCATGGATCTCATCTCTGTATCTCACAGTAGTGAGAATTCCTCCAGGGAACATATGAGGTCATTGTAACCTTCAGAGAAGTTGCAGCCCATACCATGATTCCACATCCTTTGTAACTGTGTCTTTCAACAATATTAGATACATGGTATCTAGTGCCTTTTTCTCTCCATATCAGCACATGACCTGAATCACTTTTAGACTCGTCTGTGTAAAGAGGCCCATTGCTGTCTGGTCCAGGTAATGTGATCTCTTACCTAACCTAAACAGACTTTTCTTTGTCATTGATTAAAGGAACATACCCTAGTGGACTTCTCGCATACAATCCTTGATTGTTAAGACGTCTTTGCATCACAGTAACCAATATTCTTGTCCCTTTTGTAGCGAAAGGGGCTGAGGAACAGTAGTGGTCCTCCTTCTTCAGGCCAAAAGTACTAGAAAGTTATCTTCACAGGGGTTGTAACATGTGACCGACCTGAAACAGTCTGTTTGAAACTGAATTTTCTGATTGAAATTGATTCCAGAGTATTTCTAGCAGCAGTAGCAGCTTGTGTCAAATCCATTTCTGTTCACTGGATCGCCCATCATCTTTAAGAATTGGAATTCTCTGAGACAGTACCAACAACATCTTCATAGCTAAAATTGGAAACTAGCAAACATTCATAGAAATTGTTAACAAATTACAAAAGCAAGATATTCATAGTTTTTTCTGGCTTTATAAAAATATCAATTTCTTTAAAAAAATAAAGGGCAGATATACTCCTTTCATTTAATTTAATTAACGTTACTCAATATCCTTTGTATAAACCATATGTGTTACCTTCATTTGTATTCATTTAATTGTGAGCTTCAAAAACAAAAAAAAAAAAAAAAATTGTACCTCAACTTTCGGAGACCAGTGTATATGTCTTGGGCATTGCATTAGCTAAGAAATTGACTTTTGCATCACATACCAATTACTTCAATAATAAATTCACTGTTGGTAAAAGTAACTATATTTTCAAAATCAAGAAACTGATTAAAGAAATTGGATTTAATAGAATCATTTTATGTGCAAGACAATATTGTGCTCTATAATAAGTTATGTCTAATCTATTAGGTCATCCCATAAATAATGTGGTCTTTTTCAGTTGTATGAAATAAAAGCCGGAGGGTAGGGAATAAAAAACTGTAACTTTGAAACTGTTTATGTCAACTCCCTTTGTATTGAAAGATATTGTTCACATTTTTTTTTTTCAAAGTAAAGTACAACCCTGGTTAACTGAACTAAAGGGTGGGTGGGGGGGAGCCGTTTCGGATGACGATTTTTTCGGTTAAGACATGAACATCTATTACTATTTTGTATCTAATTACAGTATGTAGTTCTGAAATGTCTTGAGTGTAAAACAAATTCAAAACTCTCGAAAACAAACTTTGTAGGCTGTACTTGTGTTCTTTATTAACGATAAAATTGCATTTTTAGGTCGAATATCCACCTCTCTGCTAGCCATAGCCCAGTGCACTTTCGCGTTTGTGATTATTCCCATGCAGTACAGAAAGTGTGTTTTGGATTTGCGATTTCAGAGGCATTTCGGTTAACCGGGGTTTTAATGTATATAAATGATATTTAATCTGTGCATGGTGAATTAATTGTTTTTATATTTTGTAAAAGTCATTAATCTGCATTTTTTTTACCCCACAGAATCGCTTATTGTTGATGGTTGGGAAGCTGGTTTTGTGTCTGATGTACGGGACAATTTTATATCAAGAAATACTCTGTCAGAAGGTAGGCCAAACTGTAGTTATTTTTATTAGTTTGGTTCTATGAGCGATATGCAATGAAAATCCTTTTTTCTGCCCTTTATTTCTTAACAAGCCAATTAAGAGTAAAAAAATACAGTCAGTACCGTCTATATGGTCACCCGCTTATATGGTCAGTTTTCTAAAGTCCCGTCTAACTTAATAGTCAACATGTGTTAAAGTGCACCGCTTATATAGTCATTTTATATTCCTGGTTATTGGGTATATGGTCATTTTTTTAAATCTTTTCAATGAGGTTATCGTTTTTTTTGAAAAATAGTAATTGTTGTAACATTTATTGAGGCGGGAAGCAACACTGAAAATGAATGACCACAAGAAAAAAAAAGTCAGTGTGACCCCAGAGAGGACCTGAATTAAAGCCTTGACCTTCCCTACCCTCCCCCCATTTCTCTTTTGCATTGGAATCATCGTGGGCGTTACCCACCCCCCTCAATTCTCTTTCTCCCCAAGGACAGATGGATATCTGTCTGTTTATTGGTTGAAATTTTCTCTTCCTGTTTGAAAAGTACGTTGAAATTGAGACGAAAAGAGTAAAGGACAATTTGTTTCATTTGGATCATACGTGACGAATAAGAACGTTCATTTTTTCAATATGGCTTCGAAAAGAAAGAATTTATCATTTGCTGAAAAAAATGAATTGATTGAAAAGTTTCAAAATTCTAATCTTTCAAAGGCTGCTTTCGCCAAAGGAAATTCGATACCCCGGACGACATTCAACAACATTTTAGCAGTCAAACTTTGCTCCTCAAATGCTCAAATCTGTGATCAAGAAATAAAACGTCAGCGCTTGTCACCTTATGAGAATGTGGATGAGGCTCTTCTGTCATGGATTAAATATGCACGATCGCAAAATGCTCCTATATCCTGGAATGATTTGAAAGAAAAGTCCTTGGAATTTGCTAATGAACTTGGCGAGTCAAGTTTCTTTGCTAGCAATGGATGGCTACAGCGATTTAATTCAAGGCATAACCTATCCTTTAAAAAATTGTGCAGAGAAGCTGCTGATTTCGACAGTAGTTCCTTAAAAGAATGGAAATATGTAGTGTTGCGGGATATTCTCGAAAGATATGAATCTGCCAACGTCTTCAACGTTGATGAATGCGGATTTTTTTATCAGATCTTGCCAGACAGAACTCTTTGTTTCAAAGGTGAAAAATGTGTAGGGGGAAAGAAAAGTAAGGAACGCTTAACTGTGTTGTTAGCTGCAAATATGGATGGATCGGAGAAAATAATTCCTTTGGTGATTGGAAAATTTCTTAAGCCTCGGTGTATGAAAAATTGCAAATCTTTGCCTCTCTTCTACGATACTAATTCAAAAGCATGGATGACGGCGGACATCTGGGAGAAAACGCTTAGGAGATGGGATCTAAATTTTTCAAAACAGAAAAGGAAAGTTACATTAATTGCAGAAAACTGTACTGCTCTCTGCACTGTTGATGGCTTGAAATCAATTGAACTCGTTTTCTTGCCTCCAAACAGCACGTGTGTATTGCAGCCTTTAGATCAAGGCATAATCCAAAACTTCAAGGCTACCTATAGAAAGCTTCTTCTGCAAGACATGATCTCTGCTATTGACCAAAAAGAACAATTGCAAGTGTCTGTGTTAAATGCAATCTTCTATATTGACCAAAGTTGGAATATGGTGTCACAGAAAACTATTGCAAATTGCTTCCGACATGCTGGATTTCACAGTTCTCCAGAGTCTGAAGAATTATTGGAAGACGACGATGAAGATCTCCCCTTAACTGAATTAGCAGAAAAACTTCGAAATCGCGGTTATGTAATTCCAGACGAAAATCTGTATACAAAGATTGATGAAGATCTCGCTACTAACAGTGAAGCTTCAATACAAGATATTGTTTCTAATGTGTTAAATTCAAATGCCGAAGCAAGCGATGATGAGGATGACAGTGAATGTGAAAAGAAATCAGTATCAACATCAGATGCGCTTAAAGCCATAGATGACCTCAGGTGTTTTTTTACTAATTCCGAAGCAGCAGATGAACATTTAAAAGCCATTAGGGACTTAGAAAAAGTTGTGTTAACAACCAAAAAAAGTAGGCAATCTTGTATATCTGAATATTTTAAATAAGTGCAATGAATATGGATGCACGTACATATGCGTACTGTACTTAGATTGGTAAGGTAAGCTAATAAATTTCACTAAAAAATATTGCATATTTCTTACTGTAGTTTTTATTTCACGAATTAATTTTTAAAATGTTCTTAAAAGCTTATTTATTTGTTTATGAGCACTATATTCTGATAGGTGAATATAACCCTGACACAATTAAATAGTGTAGTATTGTTCCGCATATATGGTCACCCCGCTTATATGGTCTGATTTTTCTGGACCGCTGAGCTGACTATATAACCGATACTGACTGTAGTAATGTTTTCCTCTTTCCTCAACTTTTGTTGTGTTTCATTTTCCTTGAGTGAATTTATTATAGAATGATTCAAAAGTCTTTAAACAAATTTTAAGGGTAGGTTAGGGATGTTGAAACAAGTAATTTTTGCAATAGAACATGAAGTCGAAAATGCAAAGGATGACCACTACAAAGAATTGTTTGCAAGTGAATGAGTTGGGTCTTGTCATAACAGGATCACTCGAGGTGCGAATGTTGCTAATGTAAGATGGACAGGTACATGCAATGATGCATTTGATTTACGAGGGAGCAAAAGAAATGGTTTGCAGCATAGCATTTGCATCGAAAAGTCTGTCCAAATCGGTGGTCCCACGCCCATCCAACTGGTACATCACCCTTAATGGTTGTAGGAGCATGGGGAGGCATTCTGTCCAAAGCGGTGGGTGCCTCATCATCAGCCGTTTGGGTGTTTGCACCAAAGATTATGCATAATAGGGACATTAGGAGTACAGAGTTGGTCAAGTCTAAACAGCGCATTCACCTGTTACAGAAGAAACAACCATAAGCGAAGTTCAATACGAACCAAGTGCAAGTAAGCAAGGGCGGATTAAAAGCTTGTGTCACAGGCTCCAGGCTTAAACCTGTTAATGCCTAAATTTATTTAAAACATAGATTTCAGTAAATAACTTTTAAATTATGTTAAAGTACCATGATTAAGATAACTGTGAAGTAAAATTAAATTCCGAAGATAAAAATTTGTTTTCTTATTTTTTTAAAGAAAAATTAGAGGAGGGGGAATCATTTTTAAAATCTTTATTTATAGACACATAATAAAGGATTTCCGAAATGTAGTTAAATATCAAAAAATAAAAATTGCTTTCGAATTTCTTCTATTACCTCAAGAATAAATCTATGGACAAAAGAAACAACAACAAAAAAATAAATAAATGTTACAAAACTTTAACTTCAAAATCTTTCTAACTGGTGGTGTATGCTAGCTGAAAATTGTTTCGGAGTTTGGGAATGCATATTGACTTTTTACACAAAGCAAAAAAAAAAAAAAAAAAGAAACAGTGGAATGTGTTTGGTTAAGCTAAGAAATGAAATGTAACTGTCCTAAAAATAGGATGCTGAGCATTAATGTTTAAAGGGGTTTTTGGTGACCCGATATATTAATTTATCTTCAAAGCTTCCCAATTTCAAATCACTAAATTCCTTATGCAAATTTCACCTGAAAATCGTATCATGAATGTTTAAAAACATTTTTTGATTAAGAAGGCAAAATATGATATAAATGACTCATGCAAGTAATATTTGATAAAACTAGGCCTCCTGAACTTTTTATTTGGAGTGTGAGGGGAAAAGAAGCTAAACAAAAACCTGATTTTGTATAAATAAGCTTAAAAGGTCATATTATTTATTTTTATTCACTGACACCTCCTTTTAGCCTACAAAAAAGCGATTAGTGTTTTCAAAAAATAAATAAATCATTTGACTTTGCTATAAAGAAAACTGAACTGGAAGAACCGAGTATAATTTTCTTTAAAAATAAAGATACCTAGTGGCAGTGGCAGCGACTCGGGGTTACACTGGTTATCACAAGAGTCTCTGTCAAAATGCACTATTCATATTGATGGTCAATCATCCTTTCAAGCTCTTGCAATTATTCAGCCAATACCAAACATTTTCCTGGAAATTTTAAATATCTGGAGCTCCTTAATAGCTGAAGTTCACATCTCCTGGGTTAAAGGACACTCAGGTGTCCTAAGTAACAAGAGTGTTTACCAGTTACCCAGACAGGCCACTCATTGTTATTGTTAACATCAAGATCGACCTCCCTTCATCCTACTATAAAAAAATTTCCAAAAGTGTTCCCTTGAAATTTGGCAGGATAGATAGAAACTTTTGAAAACAGGACATCAAACTTTCCTATTTGCACCTTAAGTTAGCATTAATTGAGCTTCATTCAATTCAAAATTTTATCAGTTCATCACAGGACATGGGCCCTTGTCACCTATCTCCACAGGTATGGTTTTTGTTCACATGATCATTACATCGTCTGATACAAAGATGATCACATATTGTCTAGCGTCTTTCAAAATATTCAATGATTGATGCATCGGATGTTGCAAAGTGTGTATTTCTTTGGCAGCAAGTCCTTTAAACTTTTTAAGTATTCCAAAGATTTGTTGTTATTGCGTCCTATCCCATTGTATTGGTCGTGTTGCATATGACTAATAATGTTGTGATACTGTGAATTTGTATTCCATTAAACCTATTTTGTACACTTTTTCACAATGGCATTGACAAAGAGATCCCTATAGTGATCAGTCCCATGTTCTATTGTAAAAATGACAGCACCCTGTATTAAGGTGTTGGATATTCTTTTGAACGGGCCTCCTGCCATCATGAATATTTTTTGAGAATCATTTTAATTTTTTATATGTTGATAATATGAGCATCATTGACAGAGAAATATATACTTTGTCAGTTGCTATCTTTCAGGAAAATATTTCCCAACATTTCAGAAGATTTGAATTGCACCTGGAAAGTTGTTTTTTTTTTTTCCTACTTGTAATCTTGAAAGTTAATTAAACTAAGAACTATTCAAAATAAAAATGGGTATTGTGTAATTACAGACATGACACATTTCCGCGGAAACGCGGATTTCTGCTTTTTCGGCATTGGATTTTATCATTCTTAATTTTTTATTATATAATAATTCTACAATATTTTTAATATCTTAAGCACTTTTTGTATAAATTTATTTATTTTATTGTTAGATTAATTACACTTATTTTACTTTTCAGTATTTATGTTTGACACGATTCACTATTTATGAAGTTCAGCTTTTTTTGTTCCAAGCCTGTGTCATGTCTGTAATTAAGATGTACCATATTCTACCTCTACTGTACTTGCCTCTACTACTTGTATCTTGTACCTCTACTGTATTGAAACCATCATTTTGTGTTTTGTTATTATTATTTCTATCATTATTTGAAGTTAAGTTTCCTGTGTAGAAAAATAAATTCAAAATAATAATTAAATCAGGAAAATAAATTATAATCAAATTATTTTAATATAGCCTGCTTTCATATTTTGAAACTGCATAGTAAATAACTTTTTGTTTATAACTTGGGTTCCCTACAAAACCTCTTTCAGTTAGTAGCAGCAGCTCACTTTTATTTTTCATAATTTTAACTATTAAACCTTCCTTCATTTATTCTTGTCCTTCTGTGATTACTTTAAAATTATGTGTACATAAAATTTAGAATCATAAAGTTAAGATACTACATTCTTTTTGCCTTTTAATATTTTATTTTTTACTTTTTTTTTTTTGAATTTAAAGCAAATTTACAGAAAAAGTAATTTTGTGATAAATACTTGTTTGATAAGAATACAAACCTGTTGAATTCTTATGAATTATGCATTATCTTTCTTTTGAGAGAGATAATGCATAATATGTACAAAAACAGTTTTAAAGGCTTTTTTAGGTATTTGTAAAGATGTCTTTCATTCAGATTAGTTTTATTTTTTTGACACTGATAAGTGAAATGGAGATTATTTGAGAGCATGAGTGTGAATAGTTGGGAGCTATTTTTTATTAACAAAAGAGTTATTATCAGTTTTGTTTTAATTCTATTTACACCTCTTTTTTAATAGAAATTTTCAGATACTATTGTCATTAGGTGTTTTTTTTTTTTTTTTCATTTAACTGTGATTATGTGTTAGGTTATATTTCCCTTTATTGTTCTGATGTATGTAAACGTTGAACGTTTTCTTCATAACATGGTGTGTTCTGAAAAATTAATGTTGGAGTGCATTTCGTCTTTCAGAGGAACTACTGAAAGAATTTTTTAGGTTTTACTGGAATTTTGACTTTGCAAGATATGTTGTTTGTATTCAAACTGGGAAAGCAACACCTGTATCTGATATTAGAAAAGATACAGATGAAAGAATGAAGCAGTTCAAGGTAAGATAAGTATTTCCATGATTTATGAGAAGTATTTGTGTGAAAATATGTGTTTTTGCCTGAATTTTTGTAGAAATTTGAAACATGATTTTATTGATATGAAATATGTATACCTTCAGTAAGAATACTTTAATAGAAGTTAGTTCACTTAGAGTACTTTTATTTTATTAGAATACTTTGAGCAATAGTTGAGAGATGTAAACTTATAAACTGGTTTTGAATTAATATGTTTAAATATTTATTAATTTATTATTGCTTAGTTTAATTTATGTACATTATCAAACTTTTATGCACTTTATCAGTTCTAAAAATGTTCTTTTTCAAATATTACCAAAGCACATTGAATTAAAATGCCATAGTTATTGAAAAAAGCTCTTTAATTTATATAAATTTTTCATTCCATCATAAAAAATTTGAAATTATTAAATTATATGTAATATTGATATAATTCATATTTTACTTTCCTTGTTTCTCCAAGGAATCACTGTCCTGTTGGTGTGGCATGGAAGTTTGGAGAGGGGGGTGCCAGCTCAGGTGTCGTCCTTGTCATCTGACTGTGGTTCAAAATTACGAGGTCCGTCCCAAAATAGCCCTCGTGTTGCTTCAAAACGGGACATTAATATAACTAAACTAAGGAATCACTGTATTTAAATAGCCCCTATCTGATCAGCTGATTCATTACCAGTAATTGATGTTTTATCTATATCGTTGTCTCTCCAAATGTTCAAGGCGTTTATATTATTTTATATTCCTTGCAGCCTTTTATCTGATTACTATTTTCAAATTGTCATTAAAACGAGAATCATATGTTTTGTCAGCTCTCCCCATGTAGTTTTTAATTCTTTATGCTTTTTTTTTTTTTTATTTTGACTTGTATAATTACCCAAAGAGGCAGATAATGCATGTTCTCTGATGTTTGGACTATGAATCCTTTAAACATGTTTCATTTCATAGGCATCAGAATTTTATGTGAATAGTTTTGTCATCTCTTCAAATAAATGAAATATTTTTTTTTACTTACTTTAAGGATGCTAAATATTACTATCCAAAACGAAAGAACAATTTTGATAGCATGATCAGCTCTTTCGGAATCCAATAATTTTACTGACTAAGTCAAAGAAATATCCAGCAATATTACCAACATCTGAATAGTTTGTTTTATCTTTCTATTGCCATTGAATTTTTTCTATCATTTGTTCATTCGACTTATCACATTTAGTGCATTAAATTAATTAAAAAGGAACAAAAATGCCTCAAAACAGCGATTTTAAGTCTATTTTATGAATTTTTTCTTGGTTCATCTAATAAAAGTTTGCTTCTTGAGACACAAAGCTTTTATTATTAATCTTGAATAGTTTTAAAATAAGACATGAATTATAAAACAACTGTTTTAATATTCAGATTCGAATATGCTATATTATCCCTCTCTCCATTTCATTTTTTAAATCAGCAAAAATGCAAATTTAAGAAAAGTTTACTGTTTATTTCCAATTTTTTTATATAAAAAATAAATTTGTTAATTTAGGCATAAAACTGAACCATGTCTAATTTAATAAAGTATTTGCACTTTTTTAAGTGAACTGTGATTGAAAAATTTCTTGTCATGAATGAATAAATAGAAGACGTCGTTGATAAAAAGTGTTAATAGACACAAAACAATTTATTTAGTTGTAGAACTTTGATATTTTTCAAAATGGCTTTAAGCCTATTAAAATGCATTCAGAATAAAAAAGAAGAAAAAGTTAAATTTGTGACACTTGTTTTGTTGACTGAACAGCTAGCTATTCTTTCATTTGCTTCTAATGCTGAAAATAAACAGTATCTTTCACACCAGCAAGAAGTTTTTGTGAAGAACTTTTCTATTTTCTGAGAAAAAATGGTTAGAGAAATTAAAGTTTTGTTATACTAAAGTGACCAGATTTTTTAAACTTCAACCAAGGACACTCTGGATTAGGGTGGGCCGAAAAAACTTTTTAGAAATCGATTTTGGCATAGTGCAGTAAAGTTGTGCAATAGATCTGTTAAAACTCTCTAAAAATTTAATCAATTTTGTTTAATAATTTGTCGGGCCCCTTTGGTCTTAAAAAAAGACAAAAATCTATTTTTTTCCAAAAAATATATATTTTGAAAATTAATTTCGAAATTAGTTCTGTCATACAGCGGAAATGTTACCCAATGGATCAGTTAGAACCCTCAAAAACTTTTATCAATTTCGCCCAATATTTAGCTGCGCCCTTCTGACATTAAAAAATTGAGAAAAAGAAGAAAAAATGGGTTTTTTGAAAGAAATATAATTTGGAAAGTAATTTTGAAATTAGTACTGACATATAACGGAAATATTACGTAATGCGTTAGTTAGAACTCAGCTAAAATTCAATCAATTTTACTCGATATTTATTCGCTGATTTAAAAATATGCACACAAATAAAACCAATGCTATATATATATAAAACCCATCCTTAACATCAGAAGCACATGTAGCATTAATAGAGCGACCAGGTAGCAAGAATACAGGTCATATATCATTAACTACTGGTGAAAGTGCAAAAGAAATAGCCCAAGGTATTATCAAATTTACAAAAACGTATGATATGAGTTTGCAGAACCTTTCAGTTATTGGATGTGACGGAACAAATGTGAATACGGGATGGGAAGAAGGAGTAATATCTTTGCTTGAGACATACATTGGAAGACCATTACAATGGAATATATGTATGTTACATACTACATAGCAAATTATTTACAAAGTATTCTCAAACAATGCATATTTTGCGCATCCCGAACACCTATTATTAACAATGCTACATGAGTCTAGAAAACACATCTGGAAATTAGCAGTTAGGTGTATTCTCGGCACCAGAGATGAGAAGACGAAGAAAAACTCGGGTGGTTTGCATTTTTACAAGCTTCCTAAACTCAATTTCGAAGCAGCCGATTATATTGATTTAATTGATTGGTCAAACTGTGTTGTAACAGAGCCACCTATTACAATGCATATAAAGGACAAAGACTTGAAAGAAATGTGCAAAGAAGAACAGTTTCCAGCACTAACTTTCGAGGAATTTCCATGTCACACGCAATCTGTTGAATGATGTGTTAAACTAATATCTGAAGCTGCAATGAAAGTTTGTGGTGAGACTGCAAGAGATGGATATGTTTGTGCCAAATTTCAAGTAAGTAAAGAACTTCCAACGTTTGACAACAAGGCCAATATTATTCTAACACCTAATATTCAATATGCATGAGGAATTATTATATACATTTCAAATTCGTAGATTTTTATTCTAATCTGTATTCTGTCTGCTTGTAACTCTAGATAAAATATGCTAGTATTAATTTCGCAAAAAAATTGAATAACAGGTTAAATTACGTAATAATTATAGAATTATTATTATTTATAGTACTATTTAATTAATCAATTAATGTCAATACAAATTTCGAAAAATAATTTTCCCTAGTACAGTTTTTTTAGAAAATCTTTTTTTCTCTTCCCTCCTCCAATTTTTCATGTCAGGGGGGCAGGATTAAATATTGAGAGAAATTGATAAAAAATTTTGTGGGTTTTAACTGACTCATTATGTAACAATTTCATTGTATGCCAGTCAAAATTTTTGAATTTTTTTCAAAATATATTTTTTCACAGAAAACTATTTTTCTCTTTTTTTTTCAATGTCCAAGGGGCGCGGCTAAATATTGAGCAATTTTCAAGAAAATTTTTGTGAGTTTTAACTGGCCCATTACGCAACTTTTGCTTACTATGCCAAAATCGATTTCGAAAAAAAACAAAAAAAAATTTGTAGCATTTTTCGGCCCACCCTACTCTGGATATGAGGAAGGGAATTGTAGAGCATGGACGTGAAAAATGGGGAATGTTCTATTACTTTACCTTTGACACTAATAATTGTTTGAGTCCACACACCAAATTTAATAATATCCAACGAAATTATGGCATGGAACATGAATTATTTGTTAAAGCATCATGACCATATTTTATCTATAATAAAATATATTGGAGAATTGATATAGGAGAATTGAAGTTAATTCTTTGGAATTAAAATCTAGTGAATATTTTATAAGTGAAAAATAAGACACTTTGGGCATTTTATTCAAAATTGGTACAAATCTAGGACAAGCTGATATGCAGGGGATTGAACGGAGTGATTGAAATTAAATGTTCTTAGCCTCCTAATGTAAGTTATTTCTGGAAAGATAAGTGACTCTGCAAATGCAAGTACCCAGTAGACTTGGATAATATAATATGGTAACATTTTCTTGCTGATGAGATAGAACTCGGAACCTCTGAATTATCTGTCATGGCCCTTTACTGACTGATTTATTGGGGAAGGGGCTCTCAAATCCAGGATAAACTCTCCACAATCAGAACTGGCACAGCAAAACTGAAACATCTTGTCACTTAAAAACATGATAACCAATAGTCAATGCTGCCTTGATGTCCTAAGGGTGGAAGGTGTCATACTGCAACTTATAATGGGAAACATACAAATAGAAAAATTATTTTTGTATTCATAAAAAAAATTGAAGAAAATATTATGGTATAGCTAAAATTATATATATACGTATTTGAGTATTATGTATTAATATTAAAATTTATTTTAAATAAAATCCATTCTTTCTTTTGTTTCAATTGAAAAGCTGAATAACTTTTCCCTTATTGATACCTCAAAGTTGGAAAATTAGATTTATGGGTTGAAATCCTGCAATTCACCATGTCTTGATTCATAGTATTTCTTAAAGTATTTATTTTTTCTTAATATTTGAAAGCAACATTCAGGCCCTTATGTAATCATCCAATTTGTCTAAAAACTTTTAATCAAAACAGTAATTTTACTAACAGCACATTCTAAACTATATTTTGTTACACATTATAACTAGTTAGTTAATGTACAATAGGCCTATATAGAACACCTCCATCATACCCCCATGCCTGTAACCATTATGGCTACTGAATGGGTATGAAAATGTCACCTTATTAAGGATCGCAAAAACAAAGTTACAGTTTCGCTAGTTAAAGTGCCGAGAATACACAGACGACAAGAATATGTTTCATACACAATGAAAATAACAGTAAGCAAGCAAACACAGAAGTACATGAAACTCTGAATGGTATTTAAGCTAAAAAAAGAGTAATAATTTTTTTAAAAAAATAAGATAAGTGACAATTTTAATAATAAAGGAAACCTGTGAGAATGGTCTCTCCTAAACTTTCTTGAATACTTCCCTGAAAAGGCGTTGTCCCCCCCCCCCCCCCGCATGGATAAAAAAATTCGAACCTACTGTAACTCAGAATCCATTGACTATCAGAAGGTTTTGCATTGTAGATTATAGTAATTGTAAAATATTTAGGTAAATAATCAAATTCAAAGAGATGCATACCGATGAAAGCGCTTCCATCACACGCTTCCACTCTTGTCGGCTCAAGGACAAAGTGACGTAATCCTTCCGCGTGCACAGAGATTGCTACCAGTATGCATGCGTATGGAGAATCGGATTAGAAAAATTAATTATGCAATTTAAACGCCTTTTTTTAACCGATTGAAACGACATTTGGGCACAGATCTATAATTAATGTTAGCAACCGTCATACGAATTTTTATTTATCTAAGCCAAAGGGTTTAGGAGATATAATTTTTACAAGTATGTGGTATGCGATTATACAGTCTGACAGTCCATCAACCCTTTGACGGATTTGGTCCAAACTTTGATACGGACCTACATTCATGATGAGAAAACTGTGTACCAAATTTCATCCATCTAGCTTTTTGAGTTATAGTGTTCACATGACCGCGGACAGACAGATAGACTTCCCGTGAACGAATTTTGTCAAAAATTTGATAGAAACCTACAAATTATATGTGAAGACCACACACCAAATTTCATCCCCGTAGCTCTAATAGTTTTCGAGTTATCGTGTTCACAGACGGTCATAATCCCAAAATTGTTAAACTGGCAAAACTCATGGCTGAAAGGAAGTATATGTGCTTTGTTATTGAGTTGAATGGAGAGAATGACACTGTGTGCAACACAGTGCCTCTAGATTTCTTTGTTCTCCAATGAGTATATTAAGAAGGATCTTTACTAGTTTTTGTGTATAATAAGGAAATTGCACAAGATTGTTGAAGATAAATTGTAAAAAATTGCGAGGAAAAATAAATTTAACTCTAGAGCAGTGGGCATTGAGTACATACCTATTTTTACCATAATTCCCGTAACTTGAGAAGTATTTACATTGTTATTATCTTCCACTTTGTTATTATTTATTTATTTAGTATTTAAGAAAATAATTAACAAAAATAAAGTTCAAATAGAAATTTTTTTAATATTTTACTTTTTTTCCATTCTTTTGGATAAACCACTTGCAGCATTTCTTGCAAACAGATTCCATTACACATGTGGAACGAAAAAATCAAAAGTTGTGCTATCAATTAGCACTAGGTGGCAAAAGTTGTCTATTGACTAACATATCACAGCTGAATTTTTTCAGAACTTTTGCATTTCACCTTCATTCCTTGCAAGAGCCTCAAAATTATACTTTTTATGCAATTTTTCAGATATTTAATCAATATTCTTTTCGTGGCAATTATTTCTAATTGCATTGGTTTTGATAAGTCCTTTTAAGTTTGAAATTCCCCAAGAGATGTCACCATCAGTACCATGAAATTGGAAAAATTTGGCGGGGACTGTAGCATGTGACAATTTGACTGTTCTCTTAGTCAGCAGCTGATGTTCGCTGTGTGCATTCTATTAGAAGTTTCATTTTTTGTGTGTGTGTTAGAAATTGGAATTATGGCTCAGACTAGAAACCAGGTCCAAAAGACAGTCTGTCAAAAAAGAAAGTCTGGCAGTCCAAAAGAGCTAAGCTATATTGTTCCACCAACACGTGGTGATATATTATGGTACTATAATTAGATTAGAATACAAAAAGAGAGATCAGGTATTTACAAACATCAAGTGATTGAAATTTATGAAGAGATCTCTATTAATATAGAAGAAATTTGCACAAAGTTTCAATTCCGATTCTTCATCATATAAGAATAATTATAAAAAGAGAACATGTAAAGCTGATTAAATCTTACCCCGGCCGAAAGGATTTTCAAAATAATATTCAAGCCTCCCGTGAAGAAACTATATATATATATATTGACGTCGATGCATACAAATACATGGACTTTAAATTGTACAGATTGTTTCATGATCACAGCCACTACTCACAGAGCCTTTCTGAATTTTAAAAAAAAAACCTGGAAAATTATCACATGCCAGATGGCTCACAACTGCCAATCGATTGCTTCGACTTTACATAAGCACAAGAGAGCCATCTGAAAAATTTAAGGAGATTGCTAGGTTCATAAAAGTTTATGCACCCATGTAATCCAAGCATCATGGAAGCTCCCATTCACCTTCATTGAGCTATAAATTTCACACAGTACCTAAGCAATGAACTTTAAAAAAAAAATTGTGGGTGCAACCATTCAGCGAAATGGTTTCTTTTCACATCCAGAAAACATACTTATTGCTATGCTTACTGATAAAAGATCACATATTAGGAAGCTAGTTATTTGTAGAATTCGTTTTGCAAGGGCAAGAAAAAGATTGAAGATTAAGTTGACCTTATGAACGGTCAACAATGTGAAGTAACAGAACCATACTTGACATGCTATCTATCCAAAGAAGGCTTGCGTTCCTTGCATAGAAGAATATTCCCTCTTCTTACACTTATTTGTGACTTGTCACACTCAGGCAGTGGAAAGGTGTGTGAAAGCAGTCACTGAGGTTTCTAATAAAATATATGGAAGTTCTGACCGAGATGGATACGCCAGAGCAAGAATTGTAGACAGGACAAGCATGCCGGCTTTTGAAACTAAGGCAGATTATAAACCTGGCATAATTGATAAATAGATGCAAGTAATGCCCCAAGGTAGGATGGGCGCTGGTGGAACTCAATATGTAACCACCTCCACATGGTGTATTCTTGGTGGTTTCTAGAAACCAGCAAAGAATTGCATATTGTCGCTTAACAAGCACACAACCTATCTCGATTTTTTGAAATTTCAAAGAGGAAGATTCAAATGAATTTTTCGCAACCAATAACGAATATTTCTGAATTTTTTTTTAAAGATCGATTATTAACATGAGACCACATGTTCCAACCAGACGTGATGAAAATTTAGAAAAATTCGTTATTGGTTGCGAAAAATTCATTTGAATCTTCATCTTTGAAATTTCAAAAAATTGAGATAGGTAATTTTGCTTGATAAGCAACGATATACTTATAATAGTTATGAAAAAGCTTAATTAGTATTTTATGTAATAATTAATAGTTTATAATTAAAGGGAATTGTTTATTTTCGATAGCTATGTCAGTGAGTAACCAATGCATTTAGCAGACATGACACATTTCCGCGGATTTCCGCTTTTTCGGCATCGAATTTTATCATTCTTGGGATCGATGCAAATCTGCATTAAAATTTTTGTTGATTTATTGGGGGGGGGGGGTGCTCACGCAAACAAAAACTGTACACCGTGTGAAAATTTTGCGTTAGAAAATCAACCCACGAATTTCTTCCAATCCCAAAAAAAGATCATTAGCTCTCCGTGAAGGAAGCCATTTTATTTTTGCGTTCTTTTTACCATTCTTTTCTTCGTTTTTGCTAGTTATTTCGATTTCATTTTTGTTAGTTTTCGTTCCTTAACGTTTGTCTATCAACACAAACATGACACATTTGTGCGGATTTCGGTGTTTTCGGTATCGAATTTTGTCATTCTTGGGATCGATGTAAATCTGCATTAAAAGTTTTGGTAATGTGTTCGAGGAGGGGAGGGGTTGCGCTCACAAAAGACGTGAATAGCACGCAAACAAAAACTGTGCGCCGTGTACACATTCAAATTAATCTCAGATTTTATAGATAAAAGATCAGAAAGAATGTATATTGAAGCGCATTCTTCAATTTAGAGTGTTAAAAACAAAATGTTGAGCAAAAAGCAGTCTGCTTTTGAATATTTTAGAAAACAGATTTTTTGCGTGATGCTATTGCTAGTAACGTGCAAAAATTTAAGGTCATCAGGCAAATGGTACTAGGAGGAACTTGATAGTAAGAAAATAGCTATGAGAAAAAAATAAAGAAAAACCCCCACTCAAAGAAAGAAAGCTTGAACTATTAGCTTAAAAAATGAGAAACAAAAGTCTTACTAATTATGTATAATCAAAAAAGTTTTTACATGGCCATATTTTTTAGTGAGATAATTTTTTTCATAGTTTTTATTTTAACAAAACTTTATACGTAATTCCTTTTTCACCCATTAATTTTCTTTTAAATAATAATTCTACAATATTTTTAATATCCAAGCACTTTTTGTATAAATTTATTAATTTATTGTTCAATTAATCATACTTATTTTGCTTCTCGGTGTTTATGTTTGATACGATTCCGTATTTATGAAGTTCAGCTTTTTTTTGTTTCAAGCCTGTGTCATGTCTGATTTAGAAATAATTGCCACCAAAATTGTAATAAAATATAAGGATTTTTTTTGTAAAAATTAAAATTTTGAGCCTCTTGCAGGGAATGAAGATGAAGTGCAAAAATTATGAAAAAATTCAGCAGTGATATGCTAGTCAATAGACGACTTTAACCACCTAGTACTATTTAATAGGACAATTTTTGATTTTTTCGCTCCACCCTAATGTAGATTTTCTACAGATATATTTTTTGCAATTACAACAAATTGTGCTACATCTATTTTCATTACAGTAACCACAGTTTGCATGTTTTATGTGGGAAGTTTTGTTTGAAACTCTTCTTTATTCAAATTGAGTGCAACTTTCCTATCTATATTCTAGATCTTCAGTTAATTTGAACAAAAATTACTTTCTAGTGATGACTTCAACTGTAGTTTCATTGTACAATATCTACATATTGTAAATAGTTATAGTATTTATGTATATGATACATTATATGACATACTAGGGCAAAAAATTGAAAAAGTATAAAGATACAAAAACAAATTATGGAAATATAATACAAATGAAGAGCAACATAAATGGCAATAATCCAATTTCCGTTTTAGACATAAGCTGCGTCACTTCATTCTTTCTTTTTCTTTTTGCATTTCATCTTATCTCATTTTTGTATCTATTATTTTTATATGTACGTAATTTTATTATTACATAATAAAATTATTTGTAAAACTTTATTATATTTTAATGTATTAATATATCATTATATTTACCGGTCGTATTCATGGATTTTGGTTCATATTGTGACAAAATTATCCTGTGGGTGTACGTGAAAGCAATCCAATAAGCAGGATTAAAAAATAAAACTCTTTATTTTACAAATATTCTAGGAAAAGAAATGTAGCACAAGTATTAAAACAGCACTTGTAAAAATTCACAACAGAGATTACCAATAAATCTCAACACAGCGCTCAAAAGTTTCTTAGCTCACCAGCTTGCTTGCTGATCAAAATCCAACTAACTCTTCTTGGCTTGCTTTTATACTTTTTCAACAGGAAGTGACTTCATTATGTAGGAAGTGATGTAATCTCCAGAAAGTTCAAGAAGCCAGTAGAAATAGGTTGTCAGTTCAAGGTCTTTCTCGAAAATTCCTTTTGCCGCCAAGATTAGCATCTCAGGGAAACAACTTCATGGCTTTGTAACAATATGTATAATGTTGTTTCGTATGTAAAGTGTATAGCAAACATCTTGAATAAGAAGGCAATTTTTGATCCAATCAATACTTTATTTCTGTTTCTATTTATCCATTTTAAAGATGATAATGTAAATTATATATGAACTTAATATTTATAATAATATCTTTGAAAGTAAATTCCACTCCATGGCCATGAGTGAAACTTACATGCCAAGGCAGCGTTTTGACGGGAAGGAATTATATGGTGAAAAAAAAGGGCCATTACAACATCGTAGCGGTTTTTATACGGAGAAACGGGGAAATTCCCTTACGCCGGAAGCCGGTTGAATACGGACTTCTTCCCGTTACAGTGGCACTTATTTTTATACTAGATCTTAAGTAGAAATAATTTTGTTAATTAAAAGTTAAGAAGCGTTTTTAAAATTGGGAAGATGTTAAGTTATTACATGTATGCATCTTATTCACAGAATTGCAAAATTAATGTAGTCAGTAGCTAATAGATTGGCATCTATAATCACCTTTTATTTTAGAAAAATCAACATGAATCCCATCTAAAACACATGGTTAAGGTTTTGCTGTTCAGAGCGACTTATAGCTATAACTATTCACCAGAAAAGTGTGAAACTTTGTGGATGACTTAATAACGAGATGGGAAAATATTCAGCAAATTAAAAAATCAATTCCAAATATGGCCACCAGATGTCATATTACCATGAAAACTTGTAGCACAAATGCAAATTTGTTTCTGTATGATGCAGTAGCTGTTGTAAAACCTACAAATATTCATGGAGAACTTGTGGACACTGCTGCTGGTTTGAAGCTTTGTCCTCTCCTTTAACAACAACCCCTCTGCACTACTTCTGCATAAACTGGTTTTCTTCCTCTTCCAGAACAAATAGGCAAAGATCCTGTTTTTTCACATTCCATTGTCATTTTTCCGAGTCCTGTAGCAGTGAATAGACTTATTTATTGCACTTTATTTTGTACCAGTATTTTCAGCCATATAAACATTTGCTTCATTTTATGGTTTCATATACCCCATTGTAGTTGTAGCATCTGTTTCTGAATTGGCTTAATAATGTACAGGCATAATATAATGAAGATTGGTTATCTAACTGATTTCTTTGTCTGGTTGTGAATATTATATCAAGATTATGATTGATGGTATTTGCAGATAAATAATTATATTTTTTTCCTTTTAGATTGCTGACGTTTGTGTTCAAGATCCTTTTAATTTGTCTCACAATGTGACCAGTTCATTGAAATTATTCAGACTTCATTTACTTAAACCGTATTTTTTTGTTGCTAACTTAATACTGTCAAAGCAGTCACAGTCTCTTGAATGTAAAGATGTATTTCAGCTGCTGTTCGAGAGAGAACTTTATGAAAATAAGATATTTGATTTTTTCTTTTTCTATGAGTTGGATGTCTCAGAATGTTTCTACTTGTATCCTAATTTCGAAGTTATTGCAGCTATTACAGATAATTTTGAAAAAATATGGATCGAGCAGGCTTCTCAAGCAGTACGAGACATCCTTGAATATGTCTTTTTCTTTGATTGTGAAGTGATTGATAAGGATTGTTCAGTTAAAGATACTGATTTTGGTGATGATTATTCTGAAAGTGAGCAAAAACATGGTAAACTTTTGTTAAGTATACAGTGTGCTGTAGATAACAGAGTGTGGAAATATCGTAGTTGCAAAGCAAAAAAAGATGTGCCTTTAGATTCTTATAGAGAAAACTTTACCAATAAAGTACTGAAAGAACATAATGCCTTATCACATTTTCTACTTGCTTCAAACCCTGGTCTCCGAAGTCCCGAACCTTTTATTTGGTTTCTGTGTAACATTCACCATAGCAAATATTCTCAAATTCCATACATATTTATTAATCTTTTACCCTTATGTAAGTCTTCAGAATTCAGGAGTGTAAATAAAGTATTGAAACATTTTATACCTCCGACTGTTCAAAAAATGCTAATAAATCAGTGTGTTTAATGTTTCCTTGTTATTGGTTTTTGTTAAACTTGGCACATAATTTGTAATATCCTGCATTGAATTAAAGAGAAAAGCAATTTTAAAAACTAAAAATAAAAGCAAGCAACTTAAAAATTGAAAAAACAAGTATATAGTTTTGTTGTATGTTTAATTCATAGGAGGCATTTTAAATTCTGTTAACTCGTGTCAGTTTTCAAACTACATTCTATTTATCCAAATTAAACGAGGAGTTGACTAAATCGGATGTATGGAAATTAGGATGATTGGATAAAACTCAGAAATTAAGTAAAAAAGATGTCAGACATAAAAAGAAATTAACTTTGATTCATAAAATTAAGTTTAATAAGCATATGTTACAGAAAACTATAGCTATTTTAAGATTTACTTAAAAATGAAACTGCGACTTATGTATGAAGTCTCATTACATTCATATGTTTTAAAATTATGTATGAAATATACAATAAGTTTTTGGGACACCCGGTATATGTATATATAATTCATTTTTACTTTCTCTGCTTGTTATTAAAGTTTTTGAATAAAGTTGGGAATTTCGCCTTTTTGCTGGTAAAGAGCAAGGGTAAGGTTGGACTCTGCGGCTCCTAAGGGCAGCCCTGTCAACTATTATTTGCTTACAGCTATTTAAAATTGTTGAAGATCAAGTCTTTTTAAAACTGTTGATTTTTAGTCTAGTTTTTAAATCTTTCTCCTTTTGCATAGAGGAAAATTACCGTAATCTACTTGCTTTCAATTACTCATTAAAATTCATTTTCCTTTGAAATTTTTGTAAAATACTAAACTTGATTGTTTCATTTTCCTGGAAATCTTGGAATTGGTAATTAATAATGACAAATTAGTATCGAAGAAGAGTTATTGAAATATAAAATTGTTTCATTTATTGAACAAATGATGTAGAAATGAAGTCCTGTAAGAGAGATTTAAAAAAATTTACTTGCATTGTCTTAGAATTTCAAGATAAATATTGTTCTGAACTATAGGTGAACTTGAGATGATCAAACTGAGTTTTTTGCATTTTACTGCAATTCTTTATATTTCTGTTCTTATTTTAATTGTTTATTTAGTTTTTGTTATTTCATTATCTTTTTATGTGAACATGTTCACTATCTTTTAAGTGAACATATATTTTGTGCGTGATCTTTTTATGAAATGTGTGTGTGATTTTTTTATTGTTTGTTATTTTTACCAGTACTATTTTTAAATGTTATGCTCTTTAATTTGTCTTTTTCCACAATGAAGTTCGCTTATTTTCATAAATCTTGTATATCATATAGTGCAACACTGCTTGTCTATAGCCGGTTGGTGATAAACACTCTTAGTTATGATGCATAAAAAGTCAATGTTTCGCCAGTGAAAATTATATACAATATTGAAATTATCAATAGAAAAATGTATGAATGTTATTCAGGCATGTTGTAATTTTGAATAATGTGTATTTTGAGAGTTTGTTTTACATATATTTGTATTTGATAGTTAGACTATGCCACTACTTGAGGTGATCAAACTTTGTTTTTTGCATTTTACTGCAGTTCTCTATATTTCTATTTTTATTTTAATTGTTTACTTAGTTTTTGTTATTTCACTATCTTTTTATGTGAACGTATATTTTATGTGTGATCTTGTTTATGTATGTATGTGTAATTTTGTATTTGTTCGGTAATTTTACCCATACTATGTTTAAATGTTACGTTCTTCAATTTGTCTTTATTCCACAATGAAGTTCACTTATTTTCATAAACTTTGTATATCATATAGTGCAGCACTGCTTGTCTATAGCCAGTCGGTGATAAACACTCTTAGTTATGATGCATAAAAAGTCATTGTTTCGCCAGTGAAAATTATATACAATATTGAAATTATTAATAGAAAAAAATGTATGAATGTTATTCAGGCATGTTGTAATTTTGAATAATGTGTATTTTGAGAGTTGTTTTACATATATTTGTATTTGATAGTTTTGAGAAATTTAACATTATTTTTTTAGTTTCTAACTAAAAAAAGGCAACCTTTGTTCTGAGTATGACAATAAAGAATAGCGATTTTTGATGCCAGCATTGCTAATTCGTGTTTTGGATACAGATTATACGTCAATTCTAAATTTTGAAAGAGTTCAAGATCGGCTGGGGTTTTTTTTACATAATTTTTGAATTTCTGATTTTTTTTTTTTTTCTAGTTTATTATTCTGCTAAATTTCTCATAGGTTCAGGGATTTCCTGGAAAAATATCTTCAGAAAAGCTGGAGTCTAAATGATTAAAATCTAATGGACAGAGACAAGTTACTTACAAAATGATATAATAGAAGAATAATTGCAAAATGAAATGGATTTGAGACAATTTTTTCATTCACATGTGAAATTATTTTTACATTTTGATGTTTCAGCAATCGAAAGCCTTTTGTACTTGCTATTTTCCCTCTTTCCCAACCCACTTTTAAACGTAATCTCTATTGACAAAAGTTGTTTAAATAAAAATAATGCAGTTGCACCAGAGTATGATTTTAAAATATTTTTTATTTGTTTTTTTCACCTAACAATCAAATTTTCTAATGCAACCATTTTAAATTTGTCCATTGAGATATCTTTAGAATCTTTGTTTTCTCTTTAGATATTGGTTATTATAGTTAATATATTTGCATCTTACTCTATGGAATTTTTTAAATATTAGTTTAAAATTATACATAGAATTTAGGGTTTGTTTTTTTGCATTATATAAAATCAATAGCTTCTATGATTGGCTTTTTACCTTTTGTATTGTAAGTAGATACCATTTATATGAAACAATTGCAAGTGATGTGATGTGTATAGGCCATGAAGAAGGTGGTAATTGATAAAAAAAAAAAACAATTTATTCCACTTCAGACATTCTTAAATAAAATTATGTAGATTTAGACTAAAAGTATTTAAACAATGAAAATAATTATATATCCTTGAAATGGCCATGAGGGGAAAACTTATGTGCAAAGCCACATGTTTTACCAGGAAAAAGTTATGTTGGAAATATATTAATGCATAAATGGTGGATCGACAGTTGCTGTAGGAAAATAACTATTTCATTTTTATAAAAACGAACTTTTATTTCTTGCCAGAAATAATCTTAAAAGTGATAAAAACAAAACATTCCTCTCCACATGTTTACATCTTCAATCCATCGTGCTAACCAGTGCAACAATACAACTACGTAACAACAAACTCAAAGAATCTAACATACCATCCTGTATAGTTAGATAGAACATGTGTCAAAACATGATTGGCTGTGATGTCATAGCTGGTTATGACGTCATAGGAAATGTACACGCCCATACTATGACATCACTAACATAAACAAGATCAATACAAGCCAATCATTTCAAATGTAAACAAAGATTCACAAATATTTAAAAGATTTTTAGATCATGAAAAACAGCAAATTAACTAAGTCCCCCATTTTTCATGACTAAAAATACAAATTTCATTCGCTTACATTACAAAATAACCAATTACAATAAAATTTTAATTTATCATGTGACAAAGCTTTTGTCATAATATCTGCAAGATTTTTCTTACCTGAAAACATACAATAAATCAAATTCTTAAGCATTTAATTTTTCCTTTACGAAAAAGTAACGAGTGTCAATATGTTTAGTTCGTTGGTTTTCCATTAAATTCTTAGACTAACATATAGCACTTTGATTATCACAAAATATTTTAGATTTAATTACAAGCAATTCTAAAAATAAACAACTGTTCATTATTCTATTTAACCAAACGATTTCTTTCACAGCTTCTGACAAAGCTGTACATTTTTGTTTCGAAGTAGACCATGAAACAGAAATGTCTCCAAAAAATATTGCATAACCACTGATAGACTTACAGTCCATTTTTATGAGCTGTCCAGCTGGCATCAGTATATGCTGTTAAAGCAAAACTTCTACTATTGCATAATTAGAAGTATTACATGGTACATTTAGTACATCATGCTCTTTTATTATCATAAATAGCAATACCTGAACTTAATGGAACTAAACTTTTACAATTTGGAATATTACCAAAAATGTTTCTCATTTTATTTATATAACTTTTCTGTTGCATTATAAAATTAACATTTCTCATTTCAAATTCTACACCTAGAAATTGAGACAATTTACCCAAATCTTTAACATCAAACTTTGATTTTATTAAACTGATTGCTTCATTCATGTATTTTTCACTACAAGCAAAAATGGCAATATCATCAACATATACTAATAACAATACAATCGATTTATATACAATTGCTAGTCAAGAGTTTTTGAAAACTCGATTGTATTAGACTATTATTAAGCTCGCCATACCATTCTCTACCTGCTTGCTTTAAACCATATATACTTTCTTAAGTTTAAAAACGCAATTATTTTTATTATCCATTACAAAACCAGAGGGTTGTTCCATAAAAATGTCCTCATCAAGTTTTGCATATAGGTAAGTACTTTTAATATCCAAGTGATTACATATCCAACCTTTCATATTTACTAATATAACAATAAACAACCTAACCAAGGTAAAATTTATAACTGGAGAAAAAGTATTAAAGGTAATCTATACATTCACTCTGCTTGAAACCTTGTGCTACCGATCTAGCCTTGTACCTTTTATTTTTTTCCAGTAACATCCTTTTTAAGTGTATATACTCACTTATTTCCCAACACATTTTCATTTTTGTGTCTAGGGACAATCTCATAAACATCTCGGGGCTTTTAAAATTTCAAGCTCTTCTTTCATCGCACTACACCACTTTTCCCTTTCGGGTACATTTTGAGATTCCTTAAATTATTAGGGATTTTAGTATCTACCAAATGAGCTTAACTATCTGATATATCTTCAATATCTGTTGAAAAGTCACCTGATTGAGTTTCCACTGCATTTGGTTCATTATCATTTAAAATTAATTTAGGTGAAAAGACAGAATTATCTGGGTTATAGTCAATACCCTTACTTTCATAGTACTTCTCAACTTCATTCTTTCTTCTTAGTCTTACTTTTGCCTCAGGATAATAATAAACATCTATCCTTCCTTTAGTTTTACCTTTCTTTCTAGTTACACAAACTCGTTTCCAATCATGTTCATTTTTGTCTGAAAGTTTGGGTATTGGAGTTTCATTACTTGAAAACTCAAAATCTGAAAAAGAATCAATCATCCTAAATTTGTTATCTTTCATTTGAACATTAGAATCGACTGCCAATATGGATTCATTAAACTTGACGTGTTTAGTGTCAGCTACTTTTCCATTTTGGGGAAAGAGAATTCTATATCCTAGAGTATTTAGTGCATAGCCTATCATACCTTTCTGAGCATTAGGCTCTAATTTATTTCTATAATGTTTCGGTATGAAAACATAAGCTACACAACCTATCCTTTTAAAATGTCTCTCAGAAAATTTCTTATCACTCCAGATATTTAATGGAGCTCTTCCTTTCAAAACTTTATGGGGAAATCTATTTCTACGATAATTTTGAGTATTTACAAATTCAGCCCATAAATTTTTGGGAAGTTTACTTTCATGTAAAAGACCTCTAACCCCTTCTATTATTGTTTTATTATATTGCTCAGCAACACCATTCATCTCTGGTGAGTAAGTGTTAGTACGCTCAAATTTAATACCCTCGTCTATCAAATACTGTTCAAAATAATCTGCACTAAATTCTGTGCCATTAGCTGATCTAACGCTTTTGATTTTTCTATTAGTTAATAGTTCCATTGCTTGTTTATATGCCTTAAAATACTCAAAAACTTCATTTTTGTGTTTCAAAATATACACTACTACATATCGAGAATAATCATCGATAATACTATAAAAATATTCAGCACCACGTAAAGATTTAACGGGAACAGGTCCCTGTGTATCCATATGCACAAGTTCTAAGACATGTGAAGCTCTAATTTTATCAATATTAGGAAATGATGTCCTAGTACTTATAGTTAAACAGCAAGTATCACATTTATCAACATTTCCCTTTAAATTTGGAAGTCCATTATTACTTTCTCTAGTTATTACTTTTTGAAAAATCTTTTAAACCTTGCATATTTAAATGACCAAATCTAGCATGCCACAATTTAATATCTTTATCAGAAATATAAGTAGCACTTTCATTTTGGATTTTTATTATGTTAGCTTTTATCATATAGAACTTCCCAGATAGCAAATTTAGTTTGCAGCAATCTTGCTCTGCAAATCTGCCAGGACAAGAGAGCAAGCTTCAAACAAGTTTACGCAAACGAGAGTTAATCACCACTCGTCAAACTTGTCACAAGCTTGCAGCGTCAAACTCATTGCAAACTATAGAAAAAAACACAGTAAGAACACAACCTTGGATTCGAACCCGCGACGTCTCGTTTCGTTTCCCAAACCTATAGTCCTAACCATTCAGCCAGCTAGAATCTGAGAGGAGAAGATAGATTGCGTTAATAGATCCCGCATACGATTTATTTTAAACTGTTTTCGTGATTTCACTAATTTTGTGTTGAGAATATGATTTGAAGTCAAAGAAAGAGCGAGTTTTGCTAATAACTACGTTCTACTAGTAGAATAAATTATGAAATTAGTGTTCAAAAGTAATTACTTTTAAAATGGGACAAAATGTAAGTTATTATTTTTCAACAAACATTGACTGTTTTTTGGTTTAATTTTGTTTATAAACGTTAAAATTTCAACATTAAGAAAAAGGCGATATAGTTTTCTTTAAAGTGCGAGTTCTATATTTAATAAAAAGATGGAAAATGTTTCAAATTTTTTTTATAAAAAAGCTAGTTTTTTTACAAATTATCATTGATTTATTGAATTAATAAAGAGAAGGGCTTTCTAGGAGATGCTATTAAAAATCGGATGTTTTTTAAAACAGAGACAAAGATTATCTCTAAGTGTGCTATCATCTTTGCAGCAAACTTGTTTTGTAATCGTGGTGTGAAGTTCGTCATAACATCTTCACAGCAAACTTGTTTTGCAAGTGGGTTGGTCGATTATGCTTTGTTACTTTGCGGGAAGTTCGCTGCAAAGTTGCCACATCAAGTTTGTCATGACAAGCTAATATCAAGAAAAATCCAACTTGCTGCAAGTGTACATGCTATCTGGGTAGGAGTTTTTATAATAATTTTTGAATTCTTTACAAAAAATACTATTATGTACCAAATCAACTTTTCTTAAAGAAATTAAATTTCTCCCCATTTGTGGTGCATACAATACATTTTTGAGCAATAGAGACCTTACCGGAATTATCCATTATTTCAAGATTAACATCACCTTTATCAAAGATATTTGTAGTACCTTTAGCTATACTTGCACTTGAAGATAATTTCTGAAAATTTGTAAATAAATTAAGATCATTCACAAAGTGTTCAGTTGCAGTAGAGTCTATAACAAACTCTATGTCCATGGATTGAATCCAATACGCAGATGTATAAAGAGTGCAGGATTTGAATGTCCATCTTGCTTGTAGGTAGGCGGCTTACGTTGTTGATGAATAGACATATTATTGACATTCTTGAACTTCTAGCAGTTCTTTTTTATATGACCAATAGTTCCACAAGAAAAACACTTCCTCCTTTCTTTGAAATCTTCCGCCGAATTCTTCTTCGAAACATCACTTTCTCTTGAAAAAACATCAGGTTCTTTGGGCCTTGCATCAGATTTCTTACGGACTATAACTCTTTCGTATTCAGCCAAAAGATATTTTCGAACATTTAGCGAAGTGAAATTTCTGTATCACTATGTTATCATAGCTTCTTGACAGGTTAGCTAACATCTGGTAAGCAATCTCACCATCTGGTATAACTTTTCCAGCATTCTCAAGATCTTTTGCAGCTTGGGAGATTTTTCCTATATAACTGCTCATAGTATGCGATGGAAGAAACATAATATTTAAAAACTTTGTCTTCAGAGCTCCAATTTTTGCTCTGCTCCTGGGCTCACAAACATTTTCTATTCCCTGCAAAGCAACAGCAGAATCTATATTATAAACAATACTTTTCAAGCTTTCAATCAATTCTTAAGCAAATAGTGGAGAGAGCCTTTGCCTTCCTTAATTCAAAGTTCTGTTTATCTACTTTTGTAACTTCTGCATCCAAAACAGGTTCTTACCTGTCTGAAAATTCTATTAATCCCAAGTTGAGAAGCTGCATTTTTATGTTGAACTTCCATTGTTTATAATTATGGCCTGTCAACTTCTCAAAGTTGCAACTCTCAGGGAAAGCCATTTCCAGTTTAAAAAAACAAGGGAGCAAAGTTCGAAACCAGCCTATAAATGGCAGCAGGATTCCATACAGCAACAAAACCACGCTCTGCTGCCACTTGTTGGAAATATATTAAGGCTTAAATGGTGGATCAACAGTTGCTGTAAGAAAATAACTAATCCATTTTTATAAAAACGAACTTTTATTTCTTGCTAGAAATAAACTTAAAAATGATAAAAACAAAACATTCCTCTCTCTCCACATGTTTATATCTTCAATCCATCATGCTAACCAGTGCAACAATACAACATACCATCTTATATAGATAAAATATAGAACATGTGGCAAAACATGATTGTTATGACGTCATAGGAAATGTGCACGCCCATACCATGGCATCACTAACATAAACAAACAAGATCAATTCCCAGATAGCAATTTTAGTTTGCAGCAGGTTTGACATGGCAAGAGTGCAAGTTTGAAGCAAGTTAATGCGAACGAGTTAGTCACCACGCGTCAAACTCGTCAGAGGCTTGCCACGTCAGGCTCATTGCAAAGTATAGCAAACACAGAGTGCGAGGGCAGCTTCGGATTCGAACCCCCGATATGTCGCTTCCTAATCCTGTCGTTCTAACCACTCGGCCAGCTAGCCTCTGAGAGGAAAGATAGATTGCGCTAATAGATGGTGCATACGATTTATTTAAAAATGTTTTCTTGATTTCATTATTTTTTAAAATTTTGTGTTGAGAATATGATTTGAAGTCAAAGAGAGAACGATTTTCGCTAATAACTACGTTTTGCTAGTAGAATAAATTATGAAATTAGGGTTCAAAAGTAATTGCTTTCAAAATGGGACAAAATGTACGTTATTATTTTTCAACAAAAATTTACTGTTTTTTAGGTTTACTTTTGTTTATGAACGTTAAAATTTCAACATTAAGAAAAAGGCGATATATAGTTTTCTTTAAAGTGCGAGTTCTATATTTAGTAAAAAAATGGAGAATTTTTCAAAAGTAATTTTTTTAATAAAAAGACTTAGTTTTTTTCAAATTATCATTGATCTATTGAATTAATGAAAAGAAGAACGGTCTAGGAGATGCTATTAAAAAACGGATGTTTTTTAAAACAGCCAAAGATCAAAACTAGATATATACAACTGTATTTAGGTCGTGGTGTGTACCCAGATAGCAATTTTAGTTTGCAGCAAGCTTGCCACAAATTTGTCATGACAAGAGTGCAAGTTTGCCACAAATTTGCCATGACAAGAGTGCAAGCTTGCAGTAAGCTTGCAGCAAGTTAACGAAAGCTCCTAAGTCACCATGAAACGAACTTGCAGCAAACTTGCCGTGCAAACTTATTGCAAATGAAAGCAAAAACAGAGTACGAAACACAACCCGGGATAGAACTCGCGACCTCCCGGTTCCGAAGCGGAGACGCTAACCATTGAGCCAGTCGAACTCTGAGAGGAGAAGATAGATTTCGCTAATACATCGTTCGATTCGATTCGTATACGATTTATTTTTAACTATTTTCTGGATTTCATTAATTTTTTGACTTGAAAATATGATTTGAAGTCAAAGAGAGAGCGATTTTTGCTAATAACTACGTTTTGCTAGTAAAATAAGTTATGAAATTAGAGTTCAAAAGTAATTACTTTAAAATGGGACAAAAT
>BGPR01000398.1:549934-589230 GCA_013235015.1 Araneus ventricosus | reverse complement strand
ATGTCAAAAAAGATGCACTCAATAAATGTCAAAAAAGATGCACTCAAAAAATACCAAAAAAGGTGCGCTTAATAAATGTCAAAAGACTTCAGAGATTGAAGAAGAATCCTAAGATGCCGCTTATCTGAAAGAGCATTTTGAAAAAAGGCCTTTAAAGACGAACACAATTGAGGATCAAAGTTAAATTTTGCACAGAGGATAGACCTATGATTGGAGTATTTGGAACAGAACAAAATAATGTGCTCAATGTTATTGTCACGATTGCAAATTTGACAACGAGGGTTATTATGTAAACCAAATCTATGCAATAGCGCCGGAGTAATAATCATCCGGGTTAAAAGTCGTGCAATAATAATATCCTCTCTTCTATTTTTGAGCCAAGGAGTTAGAGTTAACATGGCGGGAATATCTCCAATTGATTCTTGATATTTGCTGTTTTGAAAGGAATGGTTCGTTTTTTGAAGAGAAATTGTCTGATAACGAGAAATTATATCCTCGTAAGCAATCCACTCTAGTAATGGATGCGACTCCGTGACCGTTTTTGCGAGTAAGTCCGCCTTTTCATTCCAATGGATTAGTGAATGCCCTGGAGTCCACACCAAACTAATTTTTTGATGAAAATTTTTCCTAACAAGAATTTTGCCAGCAAGTCTGTGAATAACCTTTGGAGACTTGATTGTAAGGCACTTTAAAGCTTGAAGAACTGAGTAACTGTCTGTCAGTAAAAGTAAGTTTTTATCTATGACAGAGAGTTCATCAAGGGCTTGACAAATTGCCAAGGCTTCCGTCGTAAAGATGGAATTGATTGGGTGAATTCTATAGACAAAAGATTGCAGGTTCGAAATACCCGCGATAGAAGTGAAAGAGTGTGATTTGGATGCATCCGTAGCAATGATATGGTAGTCCTGAAATTCTTTGTACACAACTTCTTCAAAGAGGTCCTTAATCAGAAAAGCCGGATGAGCTTTATTTTGGAAACTAAAATCAGAAAGAAAAATTTTACAAAAGTTACTTCGCGAGATGAGGGTATCAGGAAAAGCAATAATATGGTCTGTAGATGTGTCCAGTTCCGTAAATAAATTAGCAAGCATTACTTCATCTCTTAATTAATTTAATGCTAGGTTTGCAGTTTTGATCATAAATGGGAGAATAAACACCGTTGGCAAGTTGCCTGATAAAGAACTGTGCCGCTAGTCTCTTGATTTTTTCCGATAGCACTTCCTGACCCGCAATTTTCATGAGCACAATGTTTGGGGTCCATTTAGGCAGTCCGAGAGCTACTCTGAGAGCCATAGTTTGTATAGTATTGCCTGCTTTATACTGAGTTTCAGAAAATTTGTTTGTGATTGAACAACTGTAATAAAAGAGACTACAAATGCTATTGTTTACTATATTTATAAGATCCTTTGTTCTGGGGCCGTAATTCTTGTATGCAATAGATTTTAGAGCGTTAATTTTCCTGAGGGCTTTAGATCGAATAGTTTTCAGTATAATACCATTTTGGTTAATTTTGGAAAAATTTATACCTAAATATTTGATAGTTTGTTTCCAAGGGAGAGGAAAGCCTGCATATGTAATTCGAGGGATGGACTGTAGTTTCTTTTTTGAAAGGTCAGCTATAGAGCATTTTTCAGGACTAATATTGAGTTTCCAGTAGTTACACCATTTATGAACATTTTCCATCGTATTCTGCAGTTTCTTTGAAATATGATCTAAAGATGTATGAGCACAAAAAATAAAAATGTCATCAGCAAAAATTGAATATTCTACACCCACATCAAGGGTTTCAGAAAAATCGGCGAGAAAACATACGAAAAAGATTGGCGATACAACACTGCCTTGAGGCAAGCCTTTCTGAACAGGTTTAGTCCCAGAGAGAGAGTTTCTCCAACGAACTTGAAGGGTCCGATTTTGCAAAAAGTTGTGCAGGATCTTTGTAATATTACCCGTAATTCCAAGCTGAAGACACTTAAAGATAAGACCATCGATGTATACAGTATCATATGCTCTTTTAATATCCAGACTTATGCCGATGAAGTATTTCTTATGGCTATGAGCTTCAGAAATGGCAGTGTGAATTTTGTAAACTGCAAGCTGATTGTCCCTGAGGGGAAGGAAGCCATTCACAGAAGGAGGTATTTTTTCCTCGGTTAGTAAATGATGAGTAATACGCTGAATCAATATTCTTTCGAAAACTTTTGAAAAAACAGAAGTGAGGGCAATTGGTCTATAAGAGTTAATTTTTGTTTTGTCCTTATTAGGTTTTGGGATTGGGACAATAATCGAATGTTTCCATTCCTCAGGGATATAAGAAGTAGTAAAAACTTCCTGAAAAAAGGAAGTAATGCATGTTAAGTCTGTGTTACTGAGTCTTTTAAACCAATTCGCTGTAATGCCATCAGCATCTGGGGTTGAATTCCGCGTTTTCTGGATAGCTTGTCTGACTTCCTGAAGATGGATAGGAATGTTAAGATGAGAATTACAATCTTCACAATAATCCGAAGGAATCGGCTCGTGCTTCATGCTATTGTCGGAGAAAAAATCAGCGAAAAGGTTACTTTGCTGAACAGGATTTGAAATATAATGATTATTGTGCAGGATAAGATTTACTGTGTTTTTTTATTTCTTGGTTTGTATGATTGTAAATTCTATTAAGCATGGAGTAAAACATACGAGGATTTTTGGTTATGTTACATATTTTATCCCAATAGTTTCGACTGGCCTTTTTAATATGAAATCGAAGTTTTGCTGCGTACTTTTTATGTTTCATCCAATCTGATTCTGAAATGAGGCGAAGGGCTCTTTTGCGAAAAAATATTTTCAGTTTTTGAAAGTTGTGACAGGATAAGTTCCACCAGGGAGGGTAATTTTTAGCAGGTAGTGTTATGATTTTTGTATTGTCTCTAATCACTTCCGAGATTTTACTCGTCAAAGCATTAAGTCTAGTATTTGTAGTTAAAACTGTGGCAGAATTACTCATAATCCGGTTCCAGTCTATTGACTTTATTTTTTTTGGAGTGTGATCCAGAATCGACCATGTGATGGTAACAGGGTAGTGGTCACTTTCAAAATTCGATTCCGAAACATAGCAATTGACAGCATGAGAAATAGATGCGGAGCAAATGGAGAGATCGAGAAGGAAAGCTGATCCAGTGTAAGCGGCATAAATGGGATTAGAAGAGTTAAGGAGAATGAAACTGGAGTTTTGTAGCCATTCCACAAAATCATTACTTAGAGGAGAGGATCTGTTTGATCCCCAAAAAGGGTGATGAAGATTAAAGTCCCCGAAGATAAAAAGAGGAATTGAAAAGGAATCAAAAAAATATTTCACATTTTCTATATTAAGTCCATGAGGAGCGTACAGGTTAATAATAAAATGAAAGTCTTTAAAATGAACTTCGACTGCAAGAATCTCCTGATTGAAGTTATGGGAAAAGCCTGTAGGAATGATTCTACCAGAAGCATTTTTAGGAATGGCCGTAAGCAGTCCTCCTCCGAGTCGACCTTGCCTATCAATATAAAAATAATTTTTTGAAGAACAAAGGCGATGATCTTCATGTTTAAGAAAGGTTTCCTGAAAAACCCAAAATTCAGAAGTAGAAAATGGTGGAACTTTAAGCCAGATTTTTTTATTTTTAATGCCCCTACAGTTCCACTGAACAAAAGTCATAGTGGAAAACTACGAAAAAAATGGCCCTAAAAGAAAGACAAGGAACACTTGCCTACACACGAAAATAGTCCCAAATGGATGTAAGTAAGAACAGAACAGTTTAAAAGAAGCAATAAACCCTATTGCCTGAGAAAAAAGAGTGGAAAACATTGAAAAGCAAACACTGAAAAGGAGCAAAACAAAAAACAAAGCGTTTGGACTGGGAAAAGAGACCGACTAAATATCTTGCACATTCTTGCCACCTGCACCCATTGCATAGGAAGGCTTGTACTAAGATCCAAATTTTTCGGTAGTTTTTTTCTTTTGGGTGAGTGATGTATTAGTCTCTAAACTTTGTACGATGATTTTGTACATGTTCTGCATGATGGACTCAATTGTCTTGTGCAACATTTCCGCAAAAATTGCAGTCTGTTTTTCAAACTTCTCGTTAACTGATTGAAAGAGACTTTCGAATTTTTCATTTACGGATTGAAGGAGAGCTTCAAATTTTAGGTTGACTGTATTTTGTAGTTCGGCGGAGGCTGGAGGACTTTTGACAACTTCCGAATATTTCATATTTTGTAAATGATATACTCTTCGAGCTTCGCTAGTGGTGATATGATTCCGGCATTTGAATTTCAATACTTTTCCCTCTTTAATGTAAGCCGGGCATGAAGTCGATTTAGCATTATGAGGTCCTTTACAAATGATGCATTATTTCGGGTCCTTGACAAGGCCCAACATGTTCTTCACCGCAAAGAAAACAAATTAGTTCTGTCACAGATTCGGGAAGCGTGTGTAAGAGAATAACATTTTGTGCACTGGCGAGGACGGTCTATAAAGAATTGGATTTTTTGGTTAATGAACCAGATTTTAATTTCATCAGGAATAGTTGTGCCAAGGACTGTAATTAGTACTGGAGTATCTTTCACCGAATTTTGTTTCAAACATCTTCGCATTTCGATAACGTCCATATCATTTTTCTCTTGAATTTCTTTTGCCAATTCCTCCATGGGAGTATTAACCGGTATGTCAAAAATAAAAAATCTGGAACGAATATTTTCCCATATAACGTCCGTACTGATGTCTGTTTCCATGAATTTAGCTAAGGAGAGGAGTTGGACAGCACAAAGCGGATCCTTAGTTGTAAATAATATTTTCCCCTGTCTAGTAAATTTCATATTTTCAATGTTGTCATGTCTGTTAACTACCTGCTTGATAAAAGCTTGAACCAGAAATGGGTTCGAATGGGGTAATTTCTTGTTTTTATCCGCATTTGAAACTATAACATTTATTTCGTTATACTGTTTTTGTCCAGCACGAAGAACAAGTTCATTAGGAGTTTTCCTACTTTTGAAGTAAATATTGTTCATAACTGTACCCAAAGTCTGTGGTTTTACGTAACTCATATTTAATCCAGCATCACTGTTCGATACCTCGAAATTCGAGTGCGTTTTGCCAAGAGGAAAAAACAAAAAAAGATGGACAGATTATCTTACCTGCCTGCAACAAAATGGAAATATGGAAACAAAAAGCACCTTACGTTACGAGACATACACTACGCAAAACAAAAAAAAAATGTGAGAAACCTTCAAAACGAAACTTTTTCGAAATTTCCCACCTCAATACACACCTCAACCAACCGTCACCCAAAACACCAAATTCATTAAATGAAAGAAAATGATAAAATGGGAGAGCAGATTAAATATTTTTGTAGAAATCATGTTAAAACATTAATGTTTCAAAGCTGGGGAGCAATGTGTAATTAGAAATATATTGAAATTGTAATAGAGAAGATTAAATTTTTATTATTGTAGGTGTCACATCCAATTTAAATTGATGTGACACCTGCATAAATATAGCCTTCATTTTGTATAACTAACATTTCAATTCCATTCGTATATTCAATACTAACATCTCATTGCCATACTAAGAGAATGTCAAATGTTTTTTGAGTGATAAAAAAGAAATAATTCATTTAGTATTTATAAAAAATTAAATTTTGCATCTTAACATTGAGTTATGTAAATTTAGAAACTTTTCATTTTCTATATCTGAATGATTTCCTTTATAAAATTTAAATAAAATGGTTTAGAAATTTCCTCAGAATTCAAAGATAATGGTTATAATAAGTGCACATGTACATATATATTTAGACAACTGTTTCACAAATTAAGTTAAAAATGAATATAAACTATTATGAAAGGTACGAAATACTAACTGAACATTTATGGAGAAAAATGATTTTCTCTTCATATAGATGAAACTTTGGTATTCCTGAGATTATTTGAAGTTCCATTATTAAATTCCATTTTAGTTTTGGATTGATGTTCTCTACTCAAGAAATATTTAATCCAAAAAGACATCTGACTGACTCATACCTAAATATCTATCATTGCCAGCAAAGTGTTGATATGTACCAGAGCCATAAAAATGTAGAGCACATAAATTATTAAAGAGGCATAAAATAAGGTATAAGTAGAGCACATAAAAGTTATTAAATTCAGCAAGTTTTCACAACATTAAAAAAATTACATCTTTATCAAGGAACAAGAAAAATTCTTTTATTGTCAGATTTTGCAATTACTTTGTAAATATTTGACAAATTTCTTTGAATTAAAACCCAAATAAAAAAAGTTGTAATGATATATACGGAATGAGGAAAGTCATTCCACGCTCAATGTTAAAAAAAATGTAAAAATGTTACCCTAATTTAATTTAATAAGAAAATATTAAGTAATTAAATCTTTAAATGTAATTGATCTTAGCTAATTATCAACTATCATTATTGACTATCTTGATGGAGTAGTAAAAGATTTAACTACCTTTAAAGATTTAATTACTGTCGTGTAAATTTATTTTAAATTATTTTGTTACATTTAATTATAGAATTCAGACAAGAGATTATGCAACCAAGATCTAAATAAATGATCATATGAAAAGTACATTCAAGTAAATTAAGCAATCCGCGTTGTGTTCAAAATATTTGGTCACTAACCCCAGGTAAACATTACACTAACATAAATTAATAAGTAAATAACACCTGACCTGGAAAATCTGTTAGGACACAGTGTGGAACAAAATTTAAACATGAACAAATGACAGAGATTGTAATGATAAGTTAACTGCAGTTTATTTAGGAATTTTAAAATAAAAGTATTTTGTGGAGCATGACATGTTATAAGGGAGCACATATACTGAAAATCTGGATTAAGACACACAAATTTGATGGATCAAAAATCCCATTACAGGCTGATTGGTGTTGGGGCCCCCTAACAAGTGTAAAACAAGACACAAGCAATGCATTGAACAAAATAGTCACTCAATATATGTGTTGACACATGAGCAAAATAATGGAATACAGAAAATACAATAAAACATGTGGATCATTTGCTGAAGCTACAAATGTTAAGCCGTAAGAAAAGTTTATCTTCAGAAATTTAATATTGTGTCTAAACAATATTTCTTAGAATTGTCACTATTTGCAACACAATCCTATAATCAAACTTTCTACCCTAATAATGTTTGGTTAAGGCATGAGCTGAAGAACTACTCGGCTTAACTCACACTTGTCTTTACAAAAGTGAAACTTGGAAGCAAATGATGAGATCAATGTTAACAATAAAATTGACACACAATTTCTACTAGCATTTTTTTTAAATTCCTACTTCTCATATTAATAACAACTCTTAACTTTTCAATTTAAATTGGATGCGACACCTACAATAATAAAAATTTAATCTTCTCTATTACAATTTCAATATATTTCTAATTACACATTGCTCCCCAACTTTGAAACATTAATGTTTTAACATGATTTCTACAAAAATATTTAATATGCTCTCCCATTTTATCATTTTCTTTCATATGCAAGCTATCTGCACATCACCTTACATTTTAACATTAAGACCGAAGCCAATTTACATCTACCTTAAACGAAGTTTAATAATACCAAAACAAAGACAAGAAAAAGATCACTTAGCTTTATATCAAATGTTGGACGTTTGGGCTTGATCCAGGGACACACACAAGGAACGTTGGCTGCCAGGGTGGGAGTCTCAGAGGGCGAAGATTCTAAAGTTCAGACCACTGTTACGTCTATCCTTTCACGAGCATCTTTCCAATAGTAGGCATTCTGATGATTCAGTACCGAGTGGCTCTAATAGGTCTGTTGGGTAGCTCTCCACTAGTGTTACACGGAGTTAACAGGCTCATCGGCTTATGCGTGGGCACGTTGCTGGGTTCTACCTCCTCAAAATCGGTCAGACATCATGATGGTTGTTCTGCTAACGTATCAAAGTCGTCGCTGGTGCATGATCATCTGCCTCTCCAGAATCAGCAGGCGAAGCGCTTATTCGTTCTCAGCTGCATAGCCTAAATCGCCGCCGATGATTAGGAGCACCTCTACGTTCGGTGAACCACACTCGCAGGTACGACATCTGTATTCCCTTCAGCCGTTGATAACCACGACTCGTCCCAATAGGTAACAGCTTTTCTTTATTTAGCGCATCATCTCCGTCAGGCACGCACTTTCAAAGTTTTTTTTCTTGCTTCGCAATCACCTCGTCAGCTATGGCCGCCTTACGATGTCAAAAACGCCGCTTCTCTCCTTCTAGATGTTGCCATTCCATCCATCTAAACAATTCATTTCTAAAAAGCTTCTCTCCTCCACTTGTCATCCCTTCTCAAATTTTTCACCTCCCTCTTATACAAAAATAAGATTCCGTGCCAAGTTTTTCCTTCGTCGCTCACTTCCTGAGCCAAAGGTCAAGCTTTTTCCATTGGCATGGCATAGAATGAAAATTAAATTAATTGTGCCAAGACGCCAAATTGTCCACAGCGACTCGCTGCACCGTCCAGCAACCCCTTGTGTGCGCCCAAAGACCTGTCGTTAGCCAATTGGGAACCTTTGACACTTCTGATTGGAGACCGAGGTTTTCGCAGAAAAGGAAGAGTTGGTTTTTGCCCTAACACCCTCAAGGGATAATTTATCATTTTAGACAGGGTTCGAACGATAGTCCTTGTGCAGGACAGACAGTCAGTCGCGCTTGGATCATAAAATTTGGAGAGTCAGTTGCACAAAGTCATAAACGGCGGAAGTGAAATTGACCAGCGTAGTAAAATGGGGGTTTCGGAGCCTTTCCCACAAAAGAGCGGAAGACCAAAGAAACTATTTTCAATTTCAAACTCAACGGGGTTCAAAGGAAGTAAAGTTAGTCAATTAAGGGTGATTCAAACTTGCACGTGCGTTTCTCCTGAAAGGGGAGGTATACAAAAGTAAGAGTGGAAAGAAAGAGGTCGTGTTCTACATAGGGGGTTTGTTTAAAGTTAAAAGAAAGCTAGCGTCCAGAGTTCAGAAGCGCAAGGGGAAAAACATTTTGTGTAATTTAAACAATGAATTAAAAACAAAGAATAAAATTTAAGTGTCTTAACGTAAATTAAGGAAATAAATTTGCCGAAATATTAATTCAAATAACCGACACCACATTACTTTAGATTGTCGTATTAAATTATTAGATTAAATTATTTAAATTCGATAAAAGATTTAACTACTTTTTAAAAAATCTAAAGTAATTGATAAATTCTTCTTCAGATTGGTCAAATGGATTACATTTATCCCGATAAACACTTTCAAAACACAATTAACGTCTTAACAGCCTCCATTTTAAGCAAAAATTTGATAAGTTCTGATATCGAAACAACACTTCTCGCTAGTGAATCGCGTTTACGCCAGATACAGAGCTGGCGAGAAATCGGAGTCCTTTTTTTGACCGAGCGAGATCCCAACCGGTTGGAAAAACGGGTACGAGAATCGCACTTGTCGTTAACGGGCGGAAAAAGTGACGTCTCCCAACCCAACCGGGGTACGAGAATAGAACCGTAAATGTATCAGAAGTTAAATATCCTCTCTAACCAAGATAAATGTAAAGCAAGAGAAAAGGTCCATCGCCTTAACCACTCGGCCACCTCGTCTGAAACACATCGTGTTCTGCAATGTGGAAGAAAAAAAAATGATTTTTTTTAATAATATATATTTTTATTTTAACATCCCAGACCGTGCTGCAAAATTTTCCTCTTCCGTACAATATTATAGTGACAGATTCGGATAAAATAAAGAGCCCAAATTTTAGTAGTGTAAATATAAATTATTCATAACTGACATCTTCATATCTTCGCATGAAAATTTCCTTTTCATGTGAAGATAAAAGTAGAAAATTTGTTAGAATAACAACTAATAGCTGAAAATATGTTGAAATACGCTACGTGAATTTCTAGATTTCAGGACCGCTATAGAAAGATAGATATATTTCACCCTCTCAGAAATTAAAATATTGAACCGCTGCCGTGACCAGGATTCGAATCTGGGTTATTGCGGCCACAACGCAATGTACTAACCATTATACGATCACGGCGACGAGCAAGACCGTCATTAATAGCTTTTTGAGGAAGTTGCGATTCGTAATCAAAGATGGTTTTTAAGGAGGAACTTTGAAATAGACCGTGAAGTGATTGACGTGAAGCGTATATTTATTTATGCTAATATATTTTTTAGGCCTAAATCTTTATGTATTTTTACTAGGGTATTAATCAAACCTTCAATATCTAGACTATTAAATAAATCCTGGACGTCAAATGTTTGTACACTAGATATGCCAGCTTCTTTGATTACATTTACAATCTCTACACTATTATTGACAATAATTGTATCTCTTTGCTTATTCAAATTCTCTGTGATTTTCTGTATGTATTTTTGTAAGAGTTAGCCAGATTTTGTAATATATGTATTGCAGCCATTGGTAAAACTTCTAAATATAAGAGGGCTCTTGTGAAATTTTGGAGTTAGAAAGATGTGAGGATAACCTTTGTTAATACAATGAATTCATAGTTTTTATGGAAAAATGTTTTCAAAAGCATTTCAAATTTGGCGACCTTGGCGACAAATCGATGATTCCAGAAAATGCGACCCTTTTCTCGATATCTCTATTAGGAAAGAAAATATGCTCGAATGTACGAGAAAACTCCATGTGACGTCACGGCTTGCGGGGAGAATATATAAGGGCCGCACTTGGATCAGAGAGGGGGTGTTGATCCACTGGAACGACTGGAATTTCATCTACAATGCGAGCTAGGAAGCCGGTGAGCTGAGCGCTATTGAAAGTGCTGTTATTGTCGTTATTAGTGATTTGCTGACTGTTTGTGTTGCCAAATCTCAAAGTGCTGAACTGTTATTATCTGTGAATTGTTGTCTATTTACATTGCTAATCTGTGCAAGATATATTGTTTCCTGTTATCTGTGCTAGGTGTTTTCCTGCACATTTGTGAATAAACCTGCATTCTCCATTATTCTGCGTGTTGGACTGTTTACACCCACAGAACGATTTTTGTAACAATATATATACAATTGTAAGTTTTACAAAAAAGAAATTTTGATCTATTATCTATTTGTGCTTCATTATCATTACACATGCTTTGCATCTTTGTTATTCCATCTTTTGAATTTTAAATTTTCTAAATGGTCAATCTTTTCATTATTTTCTATTTTTTTTTCAAATTACTTGTGAACTGCATTTTAGAATGTGAAGTAGCGGAAGCCAATTTATTTTTATATTTTGAATTCTAAAATATCCTGGTTTTATATTATTTTGTATTAATATCTCTATATCCAATATCATATCCCTCTATAGTGTCACCATAAAGACAGTTCAAATCTCTAAAATTATTATTTTTTGTAGTAATACTATTATTAACATTTTGAAAATTAATTACAGAATGATAGTCTCCATCAATATTATCACAAGAAAGTAAACTAAATTTATTTTTAGTATCAATCTCACAAAAATCCCCAATTTTAAGCATTAATAGCTACAATATCTTTTTGTCTTTTTTATATTTTAAAATTTTTTTGTTTACTGTACCATTCATAAAATCTCCCTTAGTTGACTCTCCATGTACCAAGTCCATATATACTTATAACTCTAATACTAATTAATGAAGAATCAATAGTTAAATTTTAACGATGATGTGTGCATACCATAATAGTACATATATCACCGAGCAAAAACCTACAAAAATGTAAACCTAATTGCCAGTCACTATAATCTTTAACTCATAATACATCATAAAATTAATTCTTAAATCGAATGTAGCAAAAATTGCTTAAATATGAAAATAAACTCATGTCCAAATTAAATGTTACCCTTCTAAAAACAATGAAAAGGAACATCAAATCACTTATTCAATCATGATATAAATAGATCTCTTACCATAGTAAAATACCTTTCTTAAACCTACCTACATGTATATCCAATTGCCAAATCAAACAAATCATCTAAGCACCTTCTACATATACCTAATTGCCAAAACAATTAAATCATATAAACACCTTCTACATATACCATAATTAAAAAATAGATATATCATAATCTTGCTGAAAATTTCTTAATTTCACACATTATATAAAATGGCATAAACTTCCTACTAATTTATCCATATCATTCCAATGAATTATCACCAAAGGAGACTCCATGAATAGAAACTGTAAAGAATTTTTTCATTTTTTATATAATTTTTTTGTATTTGTTAAATATAAACATTATGATATTTGAAAAATATCATATAATACACAATAAAAGACAAGTAAGAAGATACACCAATAAAACACACCAATAACTATGAATTCAAAATAAAACACCATTAACTATGAATTAAAAATACAATACACTAATATATAATAAACATAGACAAAAATATCTTTCAAAAGATCACCTTTTTTTTTTATCTATAATGTTCTTTTAAAATAGTCATATCAATATTCACATATCAATTCATATATATATATATTACAAACAATTAAAACTCAAATATCTTAATATCTTTTTCAGCATATACACCTTTTAAACCAATAATTAAAATTAAATATAAAATAATATTACCTAATTAATAATCATACAATGAAATACAGAAAGATAATTAGATTATAAACTATTTCTATGAAAAAGGCAACCCAGATTTGGAATTCCAACAATCAAATGCCAATCGATCTTAGGAATCGATTGCCATTTTATTTTATAATGTATATAATAAATTATATATATATATATATATATATATAATTTATTGCTATTTTAAGTCCTTTTTCTAAGATTTTCGAAAGTATAATCCATAAAAAGCTTTACAACCAAGCTAAAAATCTAATTTCTACATCTCAACACAGGTTCATACCAAAACGCTCAACAACCACTAATTTATTTTGCTTGACAGATAAAATTATTTCCTCATTTGAATCTGGTTCTCAAGTTGATGTTATTTACACCGACTTTTCTAAGGCCTTTGACTCTATCGATTTTTGCATTCTTTAAAAAAAATTACGTGGTATTGGTTTTCATGTAAACTTGATTGATTGGCTTCTTTCTTACTTATGTAATCGAACACTTTATGTTTACTTTAATAATGCTGTTTCTCATGAGTTTACAAGTACTTCCGGTGTCCCACAGGGCTCAAATCTTGGAACTCTGCTTTTTATTTTATTCATTAATGACCTTACTTGTGTTTTTAAATACTCTGAATGTCTTTTATTTGCTGACGACTTGAAATTGTTTAGTTCAATACGTTCTAATTTAGATTCTGTTCTTTTACAAGATATCTTGATTGTCTTTTTAAGTGGTGCACAGACAACAGATTACACCTGAACATTGAAAAATATAGTGCCCTTAGTTACACTCGAAAAGCTCAACCTTTGAATCATGTATATAAAATTAACAATCTTGTTTTATCACGCTCAAATACAGTCACTGATCTTGGGATCATCTTCGACACCAAACTTGATTTTTGCCAAGGCATCGATACCATGGTCTCTAAGTCTCATCGCAGGCTTGGAATTCTTAAGCGTAGAACCAGAGAATTTTCCAGTGAACTTACCCTGAAGGTCTTGTATTGCGCTAATGTCCGATCAAATTTGGACTACTGCAGTATTATCTGAGATCCCAATTACCGAAACAAAATTGAAATTATTGAACTAATACAAAACAAGTTCTTGAGATATTTACTTTACAAGAAAAATTGATTTTACTTGCAGGATGTGTCTTCTTCACTCCTACGTAATATTTTTAATATGCCCAGTTTATGCTCCAGACGAGATGTTTCTTGCGTTCTTTTCTTTTACAAAGTTATTAATGGTTCAATTGATTGTAATAAAATAATGAGCTCTATAGATTTCGCTGTGCCCGCCAGATTTTTAAGAAACCAAAGTTCCTTTCCAAATTTATATTCAAAATTTAATTATATTAACAGGTTCTCGTTACATAGGTTTTATAAAATTTTTAACAAGTTCTCTGATGAACTTGACATTTTTAATATGTCTCTTGGTGCTTTTAAATCGATATGTTTGCATCTTTTAAATACATTATATGTTTTATTTTGCCTTTTTACAACATTTTAGATTTTTATGCGTTTTGAATTTCCGTGTTCATATGTAATCGACCATTTTTTAATGTTTTTTATAGGTTTTAATTTTCGTACTCTGTTTTTGGCGCCGTGTTTGAATTTATTTTCATCTTAAGTGTTGCAATTTATTTTTATCTCAAGTGTGTATTCGCGTTTCAAACTTTTAAACTCCTGGTGTGTTTTTAGAAGACTGGCGTGTTGATTTTTCAACCCTTGCCTTTTGGAAATGGTCTTTTAATTTTTTCAAAAAGACTTTTAGTATCATAGTGTGTTTTAGTACTTTTGTGATTATGTGTTTTCGTTTCTAATTATTTATACGTTTGGAATTGTTTTATGATTTTGTGTATTCTCTGTGTTCAACTTTTTGTTTTGTAGTGCATTTTTTTTGTTTACTCTTTGTGGCTTTTGTTCTTTGCGTATTTAGTTGTGTGTTTATAGCACTCTGTAAATGGAGCTTTCTCTGTAGTGTGCTTTTCTTTATATATATATATACATATAAACTGTAATAACTTAATTTTTTAACTTTCTGAAATTATTTTTAATGATACCTTATTTTAAATTACTACTACTTCCATCGTAATAAGCGCACTGCTACTTTCACTTCCGAGTCATGAGTCTTCCTGGAAAATTCCCTTTTTCAACTACTATTTAAACTCGCTGCGATGGTGCAACTTCCTCTTTCTAAAACCATGTAGCCTCCATAGAAGACGCTGGCTTCGGCGTGGCATTTTTTCTTGGTCGCTGGTGACTGCGCTTTCGTCTCTTAATATTTTAAGTACGGCTTGATATTATTCATAAATTTTATATATATATATATATATATATATATATGTGTGTGTGTGTGTGTGTGTGTGTGGTCCCTCTCACTGACTCCTGGCAACCACTATTTTCATATCCAGTCTGGAAGCTATGAATGGCGGAAGCCTGATTCTGAACTACTTGCCCCAAACACCATTCCTACAGTCAAGCATGAGGAAGATCAGTCCTTGTATGGGGTACTGTGTCTGCAAATGAAGTGGAGACTTTGGTTTTTATCGATGGCATAATGGATAAAATGAAATATTTGGACATACTGAATAAAAATTTAAAACACCGTACGCAGAAACTGAGTTTAGGATCAAATTCTATTTTTCAACAAGACAATGACCCCAAACATACAGCCGAAATTGTGAAGTTATGTTTATTATACAAGTATAAAATGCGATGGCATACTCCACCTCAGTCCCCAGACCTCAATGTTATTGAAAATTTGCGGTCTAAATTGGAAATATCTGCTCAGAAACACAACATTAGGGATACAGAACACTTAAAATCTGTGCTACAAACAAAATGGGCAAAAATAACCCCTCGGGCAACACAAACTCTTGTTAACTCAATGTCATGCTGCTTAGAAGCTGTTTTGAAAGCAAAAGGATATGCAACAAAATATTAGTGCATTTAATTTTTCTTTTTGATAACGAGTTAGACTACAGTTAGTGCAAGAACCCTCATCATTAAGCCTCTCTTAGAGTATACCGAAATTCACCAAGTTGCAATGCCGATATCTTTCTGAATACTAATGGTATTGAACTGGAATATTTATATAAGTTGCACCGTATATCTGGCTCTGAAGTTATGAAAAAAATTTATGCTAAACTTCGCACATGCGCAGTAAAAAATTATTTACTACAAATGCTCATATTTCCCGTAAAATACAAGTTTTTTAATTTAAATTTTACAACAATGCTTCTTTTACATATTGTCATGTATTCTGTAAGTTTCGTACAATTTGTTGGGAAACTTTGCATGTTATAAGCAAAGAACATGAGGAAAAATTTGGGATTTTTTAAGAAAACCTTTATATCTTCCCGAATATTTATGAAAAATTTACAAAGTTGCATGAAAATATTATGCACATCAAACATAACCATTGATGAAAGTTTCATCATGTTATCAGCTTTCTTTGAAACGGGATGAGTCGGTATTTTTTTTGTATTCATCACTTTGTCGTAGGTCCCCTAAATGCTCTCGTGACCGAATCTTCACTGTAAAATGTGAGTTCAAGCCTATTATTTGCAAGTTTGAAATTCTAAGAAAATTCATATTTTCGAGAGATATTAAAAAAATATGAAAATTTTAAAGTTTCACATTATATTGACAACCCACTGTAACTGTATACTCAATTCTGTGACTAAGAAATTTGTAATTTTGACATAAAGTTTATGTTACTAAAAATATTATCAATCCTTTGTACTTGTTCATACGTTTTATATGTTTCTTAATGTGTCTTTTATTATTGTTTTAACTCTTAAGCTTAAACGTGAATTTATTATAACATTTTATCATCTTTAATGAAGAGAGAGAGTAGTGTATACTCAATTTTGAGAGCCACTGTATTTATATTGTGCTTTCTTTGTTATATGGCAATAATTTAAATTTAAGTTTGATTTTGTGTTTCCAAAGTTACACTGGAATTAAATTTTAACTTAGGATATTTGGAATCATAAAGAAACATCAAATAACGCTAGTTAGCAGTTATGTTTTATTCAAGAATAATAAACAGAATATTCTTAAGGATTCTTTCATCCCTTTTTACAGTTTAGTTCCATAAAATATTTCAGAAGAAAGGATTTTAAAAAAAGACAGATTTTCGATAAACTTTTCTTTATATTTATAGGTATTTTGAGACACCGAAATAAAGTGCGATAAAATATTTTCAGGATGGAATCAATTCATGTTCATGTGATAAACATCAAGAATGCTTAACTCTGGAATTCATTCTATATCATGCAGTTGGGAAAAAGGATTTGATGTCGCGGTTCAACGTGCAGTTAAATGATACGCACATCTGCTTTTGTTGTGTGACATTATGGGAATTAACTCCATTGAATGAAAAATTTAGTAAATTAAATTAATGCGTTTTCATGAAAACGAAAAAGAATCTCTAATGGAAGATTTTTAACCGTTAAATAAAAACATCTTTTTTCTGCAAAATTGATAATGACGGGAAACTAGGGATACTTGACCAGATTTAATTTTTCTTATATTTCTAGAATATTTTGATTGCTAACGTCGTAGAAGATTTGTTTTATCCACACACCATTATGATGACTTTTCAGATTGGAATGGAAATGCCTTCCAATAGAATATATGACCGAAGGTCAAAATACGGATGGCCCACAATCTGAGAAAAACATGTAGGGTCAAGTATCCCTCATTTCCCTGACATCGCGCCATGTTTGGGCCAGGTTATCTTATAATATGAAATAAACTTAAATATTTCAGTTCAAGTAGCCGCACATTGTGTCAATAAACACTAGTGCTTAAGAACATTAAAAACCATGTGTTATAAACAATATTATTGTTTGGGGTATATGATAGGTAAATCTTGCATAGAATTATGACAAATTTAGGCTGATTGAAATAATAAATCTAATAATTAAAATGTTTAAAAATGACAGTGAAGTACAATTAACCACTTAAAGATTTATCCGAGAATCACTCATGCATCGAATTATTGTATATTCAAACTTATGAATTAAATCAATCATTGATGTTACAATTCTATGCAAAAATAACGTAGAGTCCATAAATATCTCAAACGTTCTATGTAGGCTTGGGTTGATACACGTTTTTGCCGTATCAGATACATGTGGATACTGATACTCGTTTGTACCCGATACATTTACTTGATACTTTTGTATCTGATACAGCCAGTAACCGATCCATTCCCCTTTGAAACGGAACTTCGCCAATCGGGTACCGATACATTTACTCGATGCTTTTTGTATCTGATACAGCCGGTAACCGATCCATTGCCCTTTGAAACGGAACTTCGGCAATCGGGTACAGATACGAGTCTTTCAAGTTGCGATGACTTCGCGTCTTCGGAAGAAGTATTTCTGATGATGCCCAGATGGCTTCTGTTTTGACAGCTATTAGACGGATGGGGAGAAAGAGGGAGGAAAGTATTTATTGATAAAGCTGTTTCGCTCAAAAGCTCGCTCCGAGCCGCGTCCTTTTATTTTATTCGATCAATGTAATTTCTTTATTTCAGATGTTAGCAACGATTAGTGTTAGAGATGGCGGTTATTTCAAAACACCCATTTTTGGTTATTTCAATTCCTAATTAACCTGGACCAATGTTTAGGGTTGAGATTTTTTTAAAGCTCTTTCGGTGATTTCCACTAAAGGGGATAACGAAGCTTCCTGTAATATACACGCCTCCCAAAATTTCCTTAGTGGTCTCATCGAAGGGATTTAAATATCCGATATTTCAGACACCTATTAAATGACTGCACCAGGAATAATTCTTTGTGCATTTTTAATGGTGGAATAGGCTGGGACTTCAGCAATTTAATGAAAATGACATTTATACTCAAATAACCTGAGGTAGGTTACAGAACTCGGGACGTTATAGGTCAATCAACTCAAATAAACTTCAGCGTGTAGGAGGTGTGTATTATTTGTACCGATTGAACTAAGAGTATTACATTTCAACGATCACCATAAAAACGAAACCTTGCCTATGACCTTTACTATTTAATACAGTGTTGCTAATATATTATTTAACTACATTAAATAATTTTATTTTAATTGTAAAAATTCTAATTCAGATTTTTTCTAAAAACCACCGCCCACTGATTAGTAGTGACCTGAATTCTTTAATTTACCCCATTACCAAAACTAATTTGGCCGTTTTTTTAATCCGGGTTTTGAGGGTTTAAAAAAATCGGGTTATAAGCAGGACAAAAATTACCGAAAAACTGGCTAATCGAAGAAAAAATAAAGCGATTTTCGGTTTTAACCGGTAGGTTTTTCCCATCCCTAATCAACCCCTCCTAAATGCAATATTTAGAAGGGGTTGCTCTAGTTTTTGTGTTTTAGTGTATTTTTTGGGAGGGGTTAAAAAGTAGAAACAAGAAAGAAATCCGTTCTGGGAAACTTTTTCACTTTAAACGTTCGTCTTACAGTGTGTAGTATTTGCCTTGATAATTTTATTTACAAGTCATAATAGTTTAGTTATATTAACGTTCCGTTTTGAAGCAACACGAGATCTACATTGGTACGGGCATCGTAATTTTGAACCTCAGTCAGATGACGAGGACGACACCTGAGCTGGCATCCCTTCTTCAGACTTCCGTACCACACCAGCGAGATGACGTTTGGCCCCTAGTGTGATCTTACGTGCAAAAGGCCCAATACACGACGGATCTTCAGTGGAATCGGGTTTCGAACCTGGAATCCTCCGGCCCTTAAGTCGAGACCTTACCAACTAGGCCATCGCGGCCTTTGCACAAGCCATCAGAAACCAACTTAAAAAAAATAATATTTGCAAAGAAAGCATCTAACTGTTTTACAATGCCCACCTGGACATCTGTTCATATGCCATACGCCCTATGGCTAATGAGTTTCCATCTGTTGCAAATTGCAATGACGACGATCCTCTGATAAAGTAATACATATATATATATATATCAATGTCATGAAAATCAATCAATGTTGAAATTAAATGGAAAGACTGTTATATATTTAAATATATAGTTTTTTTAAACAATAAATATTTATTTTTTATTTTTTTCTCTCTCTACTTTTTCGTAGTTGTACCCATATGTTCTCAAAGTTATTGTTTTAATAAACCTACTTTCTTAATATAAAAGAAATTTCGTGTTTTTTATTTCAAATTGGGCGAATTAAAACTCTATATACTAATAGATATTAGCTTTAAAGACTAGCATTTCTATATGTACCCAAATTGCTTGTTATCTATAGCTTTGGTGGTTAATTTTGTGCTTTATTTTTTAAAAAGTTATTAAAAAAAAGGACTTTCATAAAGCATAAAATTATGATAACAAGAGTGTAACTTTCATCACTTTTGTTTTTAAGTATTTCATCGTATATTTAAATTTAAAGAATATAAAAATTTTTTCTTTAAGTGGATTTTTTTAAATCGTTATATTCTGAAAATATTCATGTTTGAAGTTTAATTTTTATGTTCAATTCATTTTGCTAACAACAATTCTGTTACTTATTTGCTTCAAATAAAAAAAATGTTCAAAGCAAAATATATTTGTTTATTCGTAGAAAGTCCCATCAATCTGGTACTTTAAAAACATTGCAAGGAAAGGCAAAAATCTAAAGGAAGCCTAATAGCGTCGTCGCCAAGGCAGAAATAATAGATCTGGGTGACACTGCTTAGAAATCCTCGCCTTTCAATCCACTCAGCCTATAACAACAAATATTTTCATTTCCTCTCCCCCACCCACCCGTCTAGCACCTCAAAACCAAGGCCATCTGCACGCATCATCATTAGCTCTACCGAAAACGCGAAGCATTCACAACGAGGAACAGATTCAAGCTGATATTTTTTTATCAAGTTCATACAGTATCACTGGATCGAAAACGAACAAGGTCGTTATCAATCGAGTACGAGAAGTGATACCGAGTGCCTGGTACTTTTGGTCTGTATCATTTTCGCGTACCTGATACTTTCGCGTACCTGATACAAAATATCAAGTTGATACAGTATCACCCAACCCTAGTTCTATGGACTCTTGGATGAATCAAAATTACCACACATTCCCTAAAATAGAATGCGTCATCTAATTAGATATTAGATAAAACTAAACTATCAAGGAGGTTAAAGATATGAATATTGTACTATCTGTTAATATTTTAATTGTAATGATATGCTGCAGTAAAAAAACTATCATGTCATATCATTGACTATATTCCTAAAATCATTCTGTAATATATTTAAAATTTTTCGGCATAATTTCCCTTTTCTTTGAACAAATAGAAAAGAATATATTTTGCAATGAAAATGACATAAAATAACGTAATGTTTCTTTCACAAACAAATGATTAAAAAATAGCATAATATAATCGAAGAAAAAAATAGTTCTAAACCTTTATAACAAGAAAACAATTAACCAGCCTTTTGTTATGTAATGTTTTGTAGGTATCTGACATTTTTTCTATGTTAGGTATTTTCAATGCCGAATTTTTTTGCGGAATTCCGGTTGCTCTTTAACTTTTTTAATCAATAAAATGTTAACTTGTTAGTTTCAAAACAGAATATAATTTTTAAATTTTAAATGAAAAATATTTATGTTCAAACTATTAATTGTTTATTAATTTTATTGTAGGAGGGCTAAGATTCTCCAACCAGTGGAAAATTCGGGGCTGCTATTGGGCTGCAGCCCCCCAGAGATAAACCAGAAATTTTGATTTTATTTAAAATCACTATAACTGTTTGTTCATTATTTCACTCTGTTTTTATTAAATTATCGAAAGTATTGTAGTGTTCTTTATGATTCTTATTGCCAGGTGAGTAAAGTCTATGAAGTTAAAGTGTTTCGGTTTACATAAATCATAATGCTTTTGGCATTTGTCACGACAATACAGAATTTTTATGACCTCAGCTCCCCCCCCCCCGACCCAAATCCCGGATTCGCCACTGGCTCCAACCGTTTCCGAAGCTTCTAACCATACTAATAATGCTAATATCAAATAATGCTATTTTTGCAATAAGATATATGTTCACTAATTATCAATGAAACCACTTCCGAAATTTGAATCAAAACTTTTTTATTACTGCATATAATCTTTCCGGGATAATTTTCATACATAAATAAATGAGATAAAAAGCATACTTAATTGTTAACAATAAAGATTAATATTTCTTTAGAAACGAGTTTTCACAAAAAACAGTAAGATTTTCTATATACTTAGTAACTCGAAAGAAAGACTTGCCTTCCAACCTTCCTAAACCTCAAACACGAGTATTTTACCGAGTGTAGAAACATCACTTTACATAATTTTAGAGTTTTTCCTCTTCTTGTCTATGACTTTATTAAGATATCTTGTCTCATGGACTTGGTTTAGCCGGTGGCTAGATCAGGTGGAATATGTCACAACAACATTTTAGAGCTCTTCATCCATCTATAATCAAAGTAATCTTAGATATCTTCAAAAGTCATGGGATTCGGTAATGATTGAAAAAACAGTTTCGGCAATCATTTCTCTTATTCGAGAGAGTTCTAGAAAAACAGTGATCAAGAACATCTCGTATGTATCGAAGGCGATGTCTTATGAAAGACAATGTCGTGATAAATATTGAATACATGGAATTCCATCAAGATATTTCACTGTGTGTAGAATAATGACTCTCTCATGCTAGCTTGAAAATAAAGGAGTTTGCTGATAAACTTTCGGTTCTTTCTGCGCTATTTATGTTATTGTTACTTAAGTTCTTTCCGTTCATTCTATGAATAATTAAAATCGACATCGTGATCTGTAGTATTTTTTATTTTTCGTAAGTGAATGGTCTGAAATAAAAAGACGAAATTGGATTAGATGGGATCCAATCTAGAAATTTATATATCAAATGTATGATGATAATATGATTTATCCCAATTAGATATCAGTAACAATCAATGCTTAAATTCAATTGTTAGTACTTTAAATAATATTTTTAACTCTTAAAACTAATTTTTTGACTTCTTAAATATTTTTGATTCTAAATTGTAATTTAGTTATGCCTTAAAGAATATGTATATTAGCTAATTAAATAACTTAAATAAAATTATCTTATTAATAACTTCAACGAATGACAGTTCCATCGTTCCACGGGTAGAAAAGAGGCCGACACCCGCCATGGAGCAACGACGCTCAGCAGCTGTGTAAGATAACAAAGGCGTCAAGTGTCTATGACAGAACGCCGCCCCATTTCCCCGTACCTGATGAGTGTCTATGACAGACACCCATAGACGTAAAACAAATATTAGATGGCTCATCAACGCATTTGCAGGTATAATAGACTTTTCTGTTTTATGAGCGATTTCGGACAATAGGCTGGTATGAAGAGAGGTGGGAGGACGGTTTTATAACAGTGATAACAAAGGATCGTTATCAATAGTCATGGACTACTCACACAGAGGAGTCACTATGGCAAATGGTCGCATTAAGGTGCACATTTTAGATGGACACATCTTTAGTGGAGATTGCTGTTACAATAAATGATGCCGGCGTATGTCTGTTCCAAAGTGTTATTGTTTCTATGAACGATAGGACCAGATCACATCTTACTCTTTCTGTGGAGCTGATGGAAAGTGACGATATCACTCGAATGGATCAGGCAGCACACTTTCCTGATTGAAATTGTATAGAACATACGCGAAAAACTTTCGGAAGATGCCTTTCGACACGGTCATATTCTCCGGAAAATGCCTAAATACTGAAATATCTGCTCAGTGAGAAATGGGCATTCTTACCTCAATAAATGTTTGATCATCTGGTACTGAATGTACAGAGATTATACTATACAACCGTTGCAGTTAAAGTAGATCACATACTTCATTCACGAACATCTGTTTGTAATTATTCTTGTTGGGCGGGAGACTATGTTTAACTTAGTTACTATTTCAATAAACCTTTTTTCTGCTTTATTCTACTTTTGCATGCTTCCCATGCCTTTGAGGGAAATGTGTTTTTTCGTCGCCTTTTAAGTGCAAAAAACTGACTTTGTAATATAATGTTCATATCTTCCAGGTGATTTCTTGAGGAGTAACGCCTAATATATATTTATACAGTTGCGGCGATTGGGTGAAAAAATTTACTGATATCTAAAAGTACCCGGAAGTATAGGGTGTAAACAACAAAATTTAAAAATTTTGCTACAAAATCAGCTAGCTTTCCCGAATACTATTGCTTTTTTATAATTCCTAGTTTTAAACAGCTAAAAAAATTAACTTTTCCCAGAATAGTAGGGGTGCGACTGCCCTCTCGCCCCCTTACTCGCCGCCACTATATATATATATAAACCAAAATATAACTTGTTATATATGAATATACAAAAACAAAGTAAACAAGACATATCAAGATGCAAATCATAAACTAAAAATTCATTAATTAAGCAAAACAACCAAATCTTAAACAAAATATAAAGAATTAAAAATACTATAGATACTAAGAACAAAAGGTAAGTTTAAACATTTAGATGTTAACATGTAAAAGAACTCTGTTGCTATCAAAAATATTGAAAAAGGCAATCCAAGTTCATGGAGTTTTCTATAGATATATATAATTCGGGATCTAAATTTACACATTAGTGTAGTTTTGACTTTCATTGACTTATAAACTAAACAAGTTTAATCATAAAGAAATGAATGGACACTCAAGTAGAACAGACAGATCATCTTTCTAGCAAGTCCAATAAAAGAAGCTCGTAAGTTACCATAGCACCTATACTGACGAGGATAACACTTCTATCTAACTTTATTACACCGAAAAGTGAGATAGTGACCTCTTCTTTGAGATTATCTAGTTTTGGTATTAACAAGTATGAAGTAGAGATAGAATTTTTGCTGGAAAAAATCGGTAGATGGTAATAAATATGACTTTCTGGCAATTGCAATATTGAGCTTTTAATTTTTAAAATAGTCATTGGAATTTCTGATGACAGTACCACCAAAAGAAGGTACAAGCAAATAAAACTTAAAACATTGATAACGGTTGATGAAATATTTAATTTATCTTGAAAACTACTTCCATGAAGAAGTTTAGACAAATTATAGAAAATCCCAGTCATCCAAAAAGCCATAAGTACAGCAAGAACTGGAGACAAAAGAGCATTTATAGTTTTTAAGAGTGCTACAGTTTCAGTCAAATCTAATAAAAAATTATTGAGAGCGATTGCAACATTAGATACTTGCATCATTTTTTGAAGCCTTTTGAAGAAATAGGTTAGCGTGTAATTGACCTGTATTAAGATAATGTAGCTCATTATAGCAACTAGCGTTGGAAATGCTTTGAAGAAAATAATATGGCTGTAAACGTATGTTCTCAACAAAATAGTTGATATAACGTGACTCTGACTTAAATAATAATTTTTTTCTTCTGGACCAAAAGTAATTATTCTTTGGAAATAAAGATAAACTTCTGGTGCAATTAAGCATCTGGTTAGAAAATATGTCACATCCACGCATACAAAAGTGCCCAACAGAAAAATAATTACTTTTAAAAATAGATTAGACGACTCCGTCTGAAATAAGTTTTCTTGTCTCATATAATTATCCATAATTTTTATTTTCATTGATGTAAGTATCCACAAGACAATTAGTAATAATTCCTCACAAACTTGTACAATATATATTTTTTCCAAGTAAAAAATATTGTAGACCAAGCCCAAGAAAGTTGAAAGCACAACTAAATGCCAACACACTTTGTATACCTTCAATACAGCTGACAAAAAACGTTCAAGGAAGTTTGTACATATGCTATTCCTCACGAAAATTATACCAAAAAGATTTAATGCATATGTAATAGTCTTCCATTCTTCAAGAAGCGGCTTTTTGTCACCAGTTTCGAAAAGTTTCCGGAGACTGCTGAAACTTATCTTCATTCTTCTATTTATATGAAATAGTATTCCATTAAGAAAAGCATTCACTTGATAAAAAAATAATCTGATTACATCTGCACCATTCTTCTATTTATCAAAAATATTTGTTATTAGTAACTGTTTCGAAAAGATTTTGAAATAACTGGTTGATTCTCATTTTTCTAGTAACATCTAGTGGCATGACATTATGAAATATATTCATTTTGTAAAATATGTCCAAGTTGATTGTCTCGTAGAATCAGGGGTACCCATAAAACTATTTTGGAAGTTCTTTTTAGCTACTTCTCATTCTTATATTTAATGTATCGTAATATCTAACATGCAAATTGTTCCTTTTGTAATGAATGCTATTCAAAAGTTATTCAATTAAAACAGACTGAAAAAATGCAAGCATAGAGACAAAGAATCCATAAGGAAAGTGCTGTTTTCAGATTACATATGCGTATGCGTTTTTCACTTTTTCAGTTTTAAAAACAAAACGGATTGAAGTAACTCAACACATTCTAAGAATAATAAGGAATGAAAATGATGGCTCACTTCTGTAAAGTGTTGTCTTTTAACATCTGTATGGGAAAAGGACTATGAAAGAGAGCAAATTATTAATCCGTACACGTATCCATTTGCGCTAGAAAAAAATCGATAACCTTTCATATACAAGAAAATACTAAAATTAAAAGGTGTTTACTTTGAAAATAAGTACTTCGTCTCTCTGTAGTAATCCTACAATAGCCATTCGCATCAATCAAATTTTATTCCAAAAGCATTATGTTTCGTGACGGGTTATTAGAAGCTCTTATATTAAATTTTTCGCTTTTGTGTATTTCCTGGGTTGCTTTTTTCCATTTAGAATTTTTTTTTTATGGATTAAGAATCAATGTCTAGGTGCACAAGGAAAACCGGGTTGAAAGGGGACTCCGAAATAAAGATTTTTTTAAAAAAAATCTCTCGCTAGATATATGTTTCTTTTTATTCCTTATGTTTTCATTTTGAAACTAAAGTAGATAAGTAATTTTCCGTGTTACATTGGAAAGACTTTCTAAATTTTAGTATACGATAAGTATCTCCTTAATTAAATCTCAGTGTTTTGTATTAAATTGTCATAATTCTGTATATATCTGTATATTTCTTTTTATATAATTGGTTAAAAATGCCATGATAATAAAAATATTTTAATAATGCGCCTTTAATCTGCATTTATCAATCATATATGAATATTTGTTTTGGAAATATCTTTTGTGACATTTCAAGTAAATCATTAAAAAATATAAAAAATCAAGACAGATTACAAGGCTGAACGCCATACCCATGGGTTTTTTAAGGCGATATTATTTTAAATTATAGCGCCATTGACTCCCACCCAGCTGAATCCCCCCTTTCCCCCGGATGGAGTTAGTTTCAAATTTCAAATTACAGCACGCGGATATTTCAAGTGGTAGTTGGTTCACCTCTCCAAAAAGTGAAGCAAGTTAGAAATTGTAGTTGTTTCAATTTTGCATAACAAATACTCCACTACGAGTACGTGGATGAGAAGTCGCCATATAAGTAAGCTGGTTCTCGTTTCTCCTGGGGGTGCAGTAATTGTGGGGTTCGACTTACCCCATACAGTGATAGTTCGTACCTCCTTCGAGAGAGGTTGGGTCGTGGCCGGTGATGTCCATTAGGACTCCGGTCTCAGTAGTTGAGCTATTGCAGCGACTGTCATTCTATGTCCCCGAGCGCCAAGGCAGGACGGGGGTAACTCTGTTAAGGCTAAGGTTTGCATAACAAATAACACACACTTAGGCAATTGCGGTGAATCGGGGGGCGGTCGCCCCTATTTTTTGTGGCGGAAATTATATTCTTATTTCATTTTAGCTGCCTAAAACTAGGAATTATAATAAGCAATAGCGTCGGGAATGACAGCTAATTTTGTACTAAATTTTTATATTTTGTTGTTTACTCCCGGGTACATTTATGTGTCTATAAAGTTTTTTGCTCCCCCTCCCACTTTTTTCACTCAGTCGCCGCCTCTGCAGTTAGGTACAGTTTGCAATAGTTAACTTCACTGCTGGTTGACGGGACGGTAGATTTCGCAAACTATCTGCAGAGACCGAAGGCGACAAACGAGGAATTATGTTGATAAAAAAAATGTTTCTTTCCCTGGAATTTATTTTTATTTTGAAGATTATATACCCTATGTAAACAATAGACATATATACCAAACATATCTTAAACATTGTCGTAATTTGTCTAACTTCATGTCTTTTTACAATTAAATTCTTTTATTCTTTTAATTTTATTGTATGGTAATAAAAAAAATTTTTTTCTTGTTCCAGTTTTAAATTTTGCTTTCTTTTTTAAATAACTTTTAAAATTTTTTTTAATTTTGCTTTATTTTTTCTTATTGATTGTTTGCATACTATACTCTATGTAACTTGTAAAGGAAGGGAGACAAAAGTTACATATATGCCACTACTGCCAAGCTTACTGAAAGCTGGTGTGAGAATAGCTTGCATTCTCTGCTATTTCAGTATTTACGAAGTGCATTATTATTCCAAGGAAAAAAATATATTTCGTTAATCGGGAAAATGACTGAAAAATATCATGTGCCTACTGCAGTTCGTGCGCTATTTTAGGAGCTTCCATCAGTCGATTAAAACAACGAAGATGCTGTTTGAACACTGTCATTAATAGGAATCCTGATAACTCTCAGCCATGAATTGGAATTTCTGTACGCCTTTGAAAGAAATTATTTTCACTATTATTAGTTTTGTTTCAGAAATTTAGCTTAAAATAAATTCAGGTTAGTCCTTTTTTTAAAAAAATACATTTATACTTTAAAAGAACTAAAAATGCTCTTTTTAAAACTATATTTTTATTTTGTTTGGTCAGAAAAACTTATAATTCTTTTTGTTTATATAAGTATTAATTTTAAGGGCAGTGAAAAATAGTATATAAAAATCAGGTTTGTTTTCAAGCAAACTAAAGAAGGACCGAATTCTTGAGTTTAAGCGTTGCCATGTATTGGTGGGCAACCATAGACCCTGGTGGGACAGACCTGCTATTAAACATAAATAAACTGAAACTGTGTTGATCAATTTCTTTTTAAATATAAGCATTCATAATTATAAAACTCTTATTAATCTTGTATTAAAAGAAAATTATGTTCTTTTTGATAATTCGCTCTACCATCAGATTAAAGGATTGCCTCAAGAAGGTCCAGCTAGCAATGGTTTGGCAAATATTTAATTGTACTATTACGAGAAAGATTTCATTACTAATAGTTCTTATTTATTGTATAAATATATTGATGAATTGATAGTCTTTAATAAAGTTTTAGACCTAAAACCACAAATTAACTTCTATCCTGATTACTTAAAACTAATAAAGACTAATAATAATGAATTAATGAATAATTTGCAGAATTTCTTGATTTAGATATAAAAATTATAGATAGAAAAATTAATACTGATATTTTTGATAAAAGAACTGCATTTAATTTTAAAATAAATAAATTTCCTTTTTGGGATATTAATCTCAGTAAATCAGTCTTCAAGAATTTAATTATAAATTATATAAATAGAAATAACAGCTTGGTTACAGATAATGATAATAGAATTAGAAACATTAAATAATTTTTTAATAGTGCACTTTTGACTTTTGTATGTATTTCCTAAAAATTATTTATATGCTTATCATGATAAGAAATATTTAAATTACTTAGAATAACTTTTTATTATAGTATTTTATATCATTTTAATCATGTAATTCTTAAATAATAATCTTCATTTTTATTGGCTATTCATTTTATATTTTTATATTAGTTACTTCTAATATTAATGAACTTTCGATCAATTTAGTTAATGTATTTTTCATTTTTACAATAATACATCATCCTTAACATAGATGGCGCCACTGTTTTAAATAATACAAAAAATATTTTAACATTTTAAATGTTACAAATGTTAGTTTTCTAAAAATTTAAAATTTTTAATTAATCTCATGAATTTTAACTTATTTTGGGATGGTTAATTTTAATATCAAGCTAATTTTAGAAACTAAAATAATTCTCTATTTAATGCTGACAACGAGTCGCTTGTTACTCTGTGTGTTCGAATGTTGTTGAATTTTTGAATATATGTAAATAGTAAGTATAATATATTGACTTTATAATTCCTTGTTAAAAATGATTGAGAATTTTTATTAAATGTTGAATTCATCTTTCTATGTGCAATATTTGAAAGGTGCAGTATACTTTTATGTTTATTTTAGACACATGTTAGATTTTTTATGCTATAGTGCTGCAATAATTTAGAGTTACGTACGTTACTTTCTGTCTACCTTCTTTCTTTTTAGGGTTAATTACCCTTTCTGTTTTTGAACAATTTGTAGCATGGATGGTTTGTACAACAAAATCGATTTAACACGGCAATAATCTCGTCCAAACCCCAGCTACCATTTTAATTGTTGAAAACTCAAATTCTTGGATTGCCTTTTTCAATATTATTAAGAATAACAAAATTCAGATATGTTCAGATGTAGATATGTTCAATTTTCCATATACTCTTTTGGCATATATTTAGTATTTTTAATTATTAGATTATAATTAGATATAGTTTAGTTAAAAATTTGAAGTTTTTGCAAGTGATTATTGATATGTTTGTTAATTTCGATTTGAATATTATGTTATTACATTTGACATAGGTTATTAATATATATATGTAATAATCTCACTTAATTTTATTTTAGATTCTAATATTATGTTTAAAAAAATCTTAATTATGGTGCAATATTAATGTATTCCAAAATCACTTTTCTTAAACTTCAGTTTCGTTTCATTTCCCTCCCTGGAGGTATATTAAATCACGTATTTTGACATATTTATTATTAAAATAATACTTTAATCGCTTCCACACGCCCACAGAAATCATGACACAGCGTCTTGTTGGAGCCAGACTTTTCCCTAAAACACTTACATAACTTGCTAAAAATAGCTAATATTCCCTTCACTTTATCACGTGTCTATATGTTAATCCCCTATCTGGGAGAACGAAGGGATTTTTCGTTCTGTTTTGGCTTGTAAACCTCGTATGAGATGGACGCATATCCGCCACTCTCTTCATATCTGAATACATTGAGTAATAAATGAAAAATAGTTCTTTACTCGGCCTGTTTATTACTTATTAATGACTGCATCAACGAAATTATTATAGAAAGTCGGTAGGGTAGTCGCCTTGAAGAAAGATTCTTAAAAAATTAAAAACGAACCATTACGAAAACCAAAACGGACATTGTAACCAAATTAGAATGTAAAGTAAATTCTTCTCCTACCAAAATCCTTTGGACTAAACTTCTGTAACAAGTTATTAATGAGTATAAATTAACACCTAACTCCGTCACAAAATTTCCTCCTGCATATTTATTATTTGGCACTTTACCCTATTCCCCTCCATTAACTCAAAATCAATTTTACCCTCCAGTTTAAGAAGCCAGGAAATTGGCAAAACAGAATACAATAACATATCTTGATAAAAACAAAATTAAATATAACGCTCGTTTCATTGACTCTCCTTTTAAACCTGGTAACATTGTAATGTATGTAATGCATGAGGAATTCAATTATTCGAATCGCAGAAAATTATCTTCATTTCTTTCAGGTCCCTATGAAATAGTAAAAAAACTTTCTGATGTAAACTACGAAATAACCAAACCAAATGCTTTAACTAAAAAAACCTACTGAAATTGTTCACGCTTCAAAATTAAGAACTTATTATCCCCCTGAAAAATTAAAATTGAGTCACGAATAATAAGTAGCTGTACACATAAAAAAATCCTTCTTTTTGCTTTCCTTTGTCAGGTTGACCCGCCGTTTCCACTATAAATGTTTTTGTTTTTCCTCGATGTTACTGTGAAATGTTGTCACAATAAGAAATAAAACAAGTAGTCTTATGATTTGTGAGACAGGATCGACCCCCCAACTCATTTCACTTTTCTTCCTAGTTTCATCCTAAATACTCTGTTCTAATCTTTGAAGAAGTGAGTACTCCTGGATTGAGGCAGGGCGGGAATTGAATTATTACCTCTGTCCTTAGTGGCTAAATGAGATTCTGTAAACACAAAGTCACTAAGTTTAAAGTATTGAAAGATAATACAGTACAAAAACTTTTTTTATACACAAAACAAAGTTACACCTTTTATATAATTTGTTTCATTGTTCGTGTTTTATAATATAACAATATTTTGAATCTTATTTGTTTATTTTCCTATTTTAGTGTTCAGTCTTACTATATTGATATTTTTAAAGTTGTGAATTTTGATACTGTATAGAGACAGTGTATTTAACATTCCTATTTACAGCAGTCTAGACCTTCAAAACTGTGCTATCAATACCAAATAACTGTGCCATCTGAAGATCTATTTTAAAAGAATTTTGTATTTTAAGTATTATTTTTGTGTTATTCATGTTTCACGTAAATGGTTTCATACACATAATTATTTGTTTATACGAGTATGTCTATTCTTACACATTTCTTGTCGAAGATTATTTTCATGTTTATGATAAAGGGAAAAGGGAAAATTCTATAACAGTTCTAGTCCAAATTTAAATTTTAATTTAATACTTGGGCATCCCTGAAAGATATGGGTGTGTGCCAGGGGCCCTGGCGTACACGCGCGTCTTGCGGAGGGGGGATTTTAATAATCTCACTTAATTTTACTTTAAATTCTAATATTATATATTTTAAATATCTTAATTATGCTACAATACTATGTGGCGGTTCACCACCAGCGTGGTTGAATACAGCAACAGCGCGGATGAAGACGAGGTAATCCGGTTCTCACAGAGAGCGGTTGAACGAAGCGATCAACACCCCAAATAGCAATGAAAGCTTTTGGAAACCTTGTCGTCGGCAAGAGTAAAGGGTTGTCAAAAAAGTTTCCATGACAAGGGTTGAACCTTTTCGGCAAGGTGTCGGAAAGGTTAGCTAGTCAACAAGAAACATGGTTTTCAGTAAGATTTCCCCAAACTTTTATTCCGGCCTTTCAAAAGGTTGTTACCCTATTGGAAAAAATTCAAAATACCGGTATCAAAATGATACCGGAACCAGTAAAAATGATCCCGGAACCAGTAAAAACATACTGGAAATTTTAAAGCCGGTATGAAATCATACCGGAAATTTTGAAACCGGTATGAAACCATACTGGAAATTCTGAAACCGGTATGAAACCATACTGGAAATTTTGAAGCCGGTATGAGACCATACTGGAAATCTTGAAGCCGGTATGAGACCATACTGGAAATTTTGAAGCCGGTATGATACCACACTGGAAATTTAGAAGCCGGTATGATACCATACTGGAAATTTTGATACCAGTATGAAAACATACTGGAAATTTTGAACCAGTATAAAAATATACTGGAAGTATTTAAGACAGTATACTGATTTAAATACATGTAATAAGTGCGTAACAATAACTTAAATACTTGTAATATAAAAAGTTTGATCAACCATATATGTGTATGGAAGTGGATCCGCGGTGGGAGAGAGATAAGCCCCCAAAAGTAGGCGTAATCTAATTTTTAAAAATAAAATTAGTTATTACTAGGGGGCTCAGCCCCTGCTCGCGAAAGATCGCCAATCCCCCGGAGGACTGCAATCCTCCCGTGTTTGCTACGCAAACCTTGCTCGCTTCGCTTGCTACAATGAAAACACTGCGTGTCTTAGCAAAAATATTGTAAAATTTATATATATATATATATATATATATATATATATATATATATATATATGAATCAGCTTTATTTTGCTTCTGATGCTTTAATTTAAATCAGCACAGAATAAAATATTTTAGCCTCAAAAAGATATTTTTCTTCAAATAAAACTAACAAAGAAAATTATGAAATTGATAACCAAATGAATAAGATTGCAAAATTAAAAAAAATAATTATTCTAAAAACTAACTAAAAACAAATTAGTTTTAATATTATTAATGAAGATATTGTGGTCTTACATCTTATCACTATGAGCATAAAAAAAGACAGTATTATGAATAAATAAAAGTCGTAAGCTGATTTCCTTTTAATGCTTTCACCTTAGTCAAGAAAGATTAAAATTTTTTGGCCCTGAAAAGGACCGTTTTTTATGTAGTGAAAGCATCAGGAAGTCAAATTCAACAGGCATTGATGTATCAGAGAATTCTCTTAAACATTTTTTTTAAAAATGATTCAACTGTATTCCACGATATATACAAACACATACATAAAATCATGAATATATGCATTGTAAATACAATATATTGCCCTTCTGAGCATTACAAAAAATTTCATTCCTGTATATACAAAACATGATTTGAAAAATTTCCATTATTATTCACCGTAAAAGTCAGACATCCTTGCAAAAGACACTTAATAAACGAGCAAATTTGCACTACATCATTACATTAAAAAAAAGAATTATCTTAAACAATTGATATACATTTTAAAAAAAATTAATACTGTATTGCAGGTCAAAATTTAAATTATATACAAAATATAAGCTACATACATATAAATGTGTTATGTTAATAGTCAGGTTTTCTTAAACCCGCGTTAATTTTCCTCTTACTCTAAAAGGACCTAATTCACCAATAGAATATATCAACTAAATAATGATTGACAAAACACAACAATTACCAACGCCATCAATGTATCTACTCAATTTTATTAACAAGAAAAACCTTAAATAGTATGGAATTACAACATGTTGCCACAAAAACCATTTACAAATAATAGGTTCAAATTCATAGACGCCTTGGTGGCACAATGGTAAATGATTCGAATCCTTACACGTCCCCCTTAAAGAAGCGCATCCGTCGCCTTAGGGACGATGCAGCTACCTGAAATGAGACTTAAAAAAAACAAAAAGAGAACAACATACACAATAATGATCAAGTATAGCACAGGCAAGAGCTCCGAAAAAAAAAAAAACACGCGACTCTCTCTCTCATAATGACGAAGGCATCCAAATGAAATTAATTTAATCACTATAATAAATTTCACAAACACTTAATACGCTATAAAAATAACTCGCAAGTTATACTTTAAAAGAATTTATAGAAGTAACATTTATTGTTAAAACGGTTGAATTTAAAAACACTTTCTCAACGAGTCTATATATACATATATAAAATCACATTATGTATACAAAAAAAATCACAACTATAATATTATTTAACACACATTAACATTAGTTTATAGAGTCTATTGCTAATCTGGATAAGGCATCTGCATTTCCATGCTGGATACCCCTCCGATATGATATAGTTAGGTTATACCGCTGCAGTGCAAGTGCCCATCTCGATAGTTCCATGCTCCACAAGGGGAAATATTAGTTAAATAAGTTAAGGGATTGTGATCTGAAACAACCTGAATTTTACCTCCAAATATCCAAGTATCGAATTTCTTTAATGCCTCTAGGACACAGAAGGCTTCTCTTTCAATAGTTGACCACTTCATCTGGGTTGGGGTGAGTTTCTTACTGAAGAATGCAATAGGCAATTCCTTTCCGACATCGTCATGCTGCGCCAAACACGCTCCGATTGCGGTTGCTGACGCATCAGTGTACAACCAAAACGGACGACTAATATCTGGAGTATATAAAGTCGGCATTCTGACGAGTTCATCTTTGATTTTTACAAAAGCTTCTTCCGCCTCAGTTGACCATGGAAGGATATTCGATACCTTTGTTTTGGCGAGATCGGTTAGAGGCAAAACAATTTCTGAAAAATTCGGGATATAATCCCTATAGTAGCTCGCAAGTCCCAGGAAGCCTCTGAGCTCTTTCTTTGTTGATGGCCTAGATAGATTTCTCAAGACCTCGGCCTTTTCAGGATCAGGTGAATGCTGACCGGATCCAACTATATGGCCTAGAAATTTCACTTGTTTTTGTCCAAAGGCATACTTTTCCAAGTTAACCGTAAGACCAACCTCTCTCAATGACCGAAAAACACCGTCTATGTGGAGAAGGTGATCACGCTATGATTGTGGTTTGCAAGTTTGGCAAAATTCTTTAACATCTTTCTTTATTTCTGGCCAGAAGAAAGAGTATTTTATCAGTTGCTTTGTCTTCTGCTCGCCCAGATGTCCAGTCAAAGGGATCCCATGAGCGACCTTAAGAACTTCATCTCTCTTGCATTTCGGCAATACTAGCTGCTTCACCTTTTCTCCGCATATATATTCTGTATGGGTCAGAACTCCATCCTTAATCGCATATGCGTTCCCTTCCGTCCTTGCCATCTCCCAAGCATCCGATAAAGTGGGGTCCGACATTTGTGATTCAATGAATGAGGTTCTGGTCTCCTCGCTATCTTGAGTTGAGTTATTCCGATCAGACTCGGTTGCGATCAGTTCGATAGAAGCTTCTATATCCGTAGAAGGAACTTCCAATTCCTCCTTCATTGTGTCGTAGCAATCGAACTTTGATTCGAATTTATGCATCTGTATGTTTTCCTTCAAAGCTTCGAAAGCGGCGGTAGTTAGCAATAGGTCACTCACCAACTTCTTTGAAACTGCGCATGTCACTGGCACCTGTCCATGCACTCCGTCATCAATATTCATTTCAAAAATTCGAAGTGGTGTAGTTTCCCTCTCCCCGAATGCTGAAGAAATCTCGATATAACCTTCTCCCTCATATTTTATTCCTGAGGTGAAATCTTCACGAATCACTGAAATCTGCGCTCCAGAATCTATAATTCCTGTCATTGTTCGAGACCCAAGCTTTACCTGTACAGTTTCGAGTTCCATCACATCAGCTGCGACCTCAACAGGAACATTTATTTTAGCAGTTAGAACGGTAGATGCATCCTCCCTTTTAGGTTCAGTGGTTGTAATGACGTTACCCTGAGCCGTTGGGTTTAATTTACCCCTTTGTGGGGCCTTGGAAGGGCAAAAACGTGATGTGTGGCCTTCTAAACCACAAGAATAACACGAGAACTTATGCATCTGTTTGGATTCTCCATTCCTAGAAGGATAACCCATATTCCGTGCATTCCAAGTCTCAGTGAATGGCTTGTGTCTAACTGTCCTCTGGTTACTTTCGGCATATCTTTCTATCGGGTTGAACTGCTGCTTCCGTTTTGTTTCATATTTGCGATCAGAGCGCACAAGCTCATACTCATCTAATTTGTCAGCAAGTTCTGATGGAGACACCAACTTCGTCCATTCATCCAAGAAATGATCTTTTGCCTCAAAAGGGGCCCGCCTCTTTATCTGATCAGTAATTATCAAGTTTTTCAGTTTCTCAAAACTGTCAATTTTGAGTCCCTCGATCCATTCTTGAAAGTAATTCGAAATTTCAAAAGTAAATTCTCGCCAGGATTTCTCCGAATTCTTCTGGTGGTGAAGGAATTTCTTCCTGAATTCTTCTGGGCTGAGTTTGAATCTTTTTAGCAGTACGCCTTTGATATAATTATAATTATCAAAGTTCTCTTCAGATTCCCTTGCAATGAGTTGAACAATGTCAGACGGTAACAGCATAAGTAGTCCGGAGACCCAGTCCTTCGTGTCGATTTGGGCTCTTTTCGCCTGTCTTTCGAACAACGATAGAAAAAGCGCTATGTCTCCATTCTTTGAATCAAAACTTGGTACAATTTTAGTCAGCTCATAACATGAGGCCTTCTCATGCTTTGGGTTTGTGGAGCCATCGGATGGCATCCGCAACTTTTCCAACTCGATTTCCATCTTTAATCGTTCCTGTTCTGCCGCCATTTTTAATCGCTCCTGTTCTGCCACCATTTTTTCTGCCTCCAATTTAAATCGCTCCTCCCTTTCCGTAACTACAGTCTCTAACATAAGTTTAGCATCATCCTCATTATAGTGTTTATTTCCCTGGATCAAATTGACTAAATCAACCTTTGAGAAAGTGGGAGCCGGATTTTCTCCCAAGTCCGTAGCTAAAGATATTAAATCTTCCTTTCTAGCCCGTTTAAAAAAAGACATTTTGGTATCCGCAAAGGCCCAAATTTCCGAATCAAGAAAGACCTTACGAGAAGAAAAATACGGGGGGGGGGCACTCGCCGTGCACGTATAACCCAAGTATTCTATATTACAATATTGACCACAAAGCTTATCAGAATACCGGAAAGTAGTAATTATTCATATATTTCTCGTTTGATAATAACCACACAATTTTATGAAATTCTAAAAGGACAACAACATATGCATACAATTTCAATATCAGATAGCCCAAGTAACTTCTATATTTTAGATAATTACTATGTACTTTCAATTAAAAACTAACTCCCTCAGATCCTTGATATATTATTCTAAAATCACAGTAATAGTTAGATTACAATAAACATTCATTGAAACAATAAGTAGTAAAAATATACTAAAAATATCTCTTAGAAATCGAATACAGTAAAAAGAAGTCAATTAAAAACGGTACTTTCGTTTCGAATATCTAAAATGATGCACAATATTATTTACCAACCACTCTCATCCGCATTTATCTGCACTGATATACACAATATTGTTCAACAAAATACCTTCGTTTCTAATTATCCACAATGATGCACATTATTTAACAACTCGCCATGGTTTTAAACAATTACATCGACACAAATATTCTTCAATTAACATAATAATACATACCCCTACTCTATCGTTATTACCAAATTAAGTTCTAGTTATTCATCGAAACTATGTTCCAATATTAAAACCATATACTGCAGAGAGATATAAACTAAACCAACATGGAGCCCCTACCTCTAGTAGATTGATGGCGTCGGTAATCCTACCGACTACGCCAGTCAGGTTTTCTTAAACCCGCGTTAATTTTCCTCTTACTCTAAAAGGACCTAATTCACCAATAGAATATATCAACTAAATAATGATTGACAAAACACAACAATTACCAACGCCATCAATGTATCTACTCAATTTTATTAACAAGAAAAACCTTAAATAGTATGGAATTACAACATGTTGCCACAAAAACCATTTACAAATAATAGGTTCAAATTCATAGACGCCTTGGTGGCACAATGGTAAATGATTCGAATCCTTACATTAATGTTCACGGTATTTCTCTGTAAACACAATGGACCTTATGCATGTGACGTCACATCCTCTGACACGTGACCTGCCGGAGGCAGCTATTGGTCAGTCTTGAACATCTGACTCAGAACTGCTTTTATTTCTGAGTCGCTTATAGGCCGATTGTTTTATTTATTCCTCCACAGCTGTTTTTTTATACTCTCGAACCCAAAGGGTGCATAAGGTCCATTACATACCTCTTTGGTCGAAGAGATAATTCAAACGCTATCAAATGACCTGGCTCTAGACAAACCAACATAAAGTTGGCCATGTGTGAAAACAGGATTAGTTAATACCAAACACACTTTATTAGAAGTTTGGTCTTAGGATTTATTAATGGTCATAGAAAATGCCAAACATACAGGGAATTGTTTTATTTTAAAACTAAAAGGGATATTATTGTCCGATGCGATGAGCGGTATTCTGGGAATTAAAAATGTTTCTTTTGAGCTTGACTCAATTATTTCTGCTTCAATAACGTTAGGCTGCAGTTTTGTCACTATTAGCTTTGTTGTACAGCCCGCTGCACAGGCCTTTTGAAGGCATCAAATTTTGAAGTAGCATTATGACTGCACTTTTTTTTACTACTTGCTGTTGGTTTGGCAAGTGAACGACCAACCTCATGATTACCTACATGAGAATTTTATGAGAGAGAAAATTCATTGAGTCTCCACATTGCTTCAGGAGCACTTACATCATATATGCATTACGAACAGCAAACCTGTAGGAATAATATTGCAACTATGTAACCCTAACACGTTTTGCAGATCTTC
>BGPR01000398.1:454102-539934 GCA_013235015.1 Araneus ventricosus | reverse complement strand
CCCAGAAAAGACTAAGGCAGTAGTTGATTGGCCTCGTCCAGACACAGCCAGAGACAGTACACGATCTTCGAAGTTTCCTTGAACTTTGCACCTATTACCGTCGTTTTGTAAGGAATTTCTCTGCAATAGCAAGACCCCTACATAAACTAACTGAAGCTAGATCAAACTTTAATTGGACCGAAGAATGCGAGAAATCTTCCAATAGTCTAAAACAGGCTTTGATAACGTCCCCTGTCTTGACCTATCCCAGGACTGACAAGGAATTTATCTTGGATACGGATGCTAGTAATGAGGGAATAGGAGCCGTGCTCTCTCAGAAGATTGGAAACGAAGAGTGTGTCATCGCTTACTTCAGCAAGAGCTTGGGTAAGCCAGAAAGAAATTATTGTGTCACGCGTAAAGAATTACTAGCCATTGTGAAATCTATAGAGTATTTCCATCACTATCTCTATCGACGGAAATTTCTTCTCCGGACTGATCATGCTTCCCTTAGATGGCTTTTGAATTTTAGGGAACCTGAAGGCCAGAATGCTCGCTGGATCCAAAGACTGCAAGAATATGATTTCGAAATCCAGCATCGCAAGGGAACCTCTCACAGAAATGCAGATGCGCTCTCTCGAAGACCCTGTAAAGAGAGTTGCAAACATTACAAGAATGCAGAGAAAAAGTTCGGAATGGAAACAGACATTTCCGTGAAAGTGTTAACAACTGAGGATGCCTTGTTTTCAAGTGAGGCCCAAAAGGCACAGCTAGAAGATCCTGCTATTAGGCCAATTCTGGAGAAGAAACTGAATTCGGAAGATCGACCATCTTGGCAAGAAATCGCTCCGGAAAGCCCTGCAACAAAACGATATTGGGCTCTTTGGGACTCCTTACACCTTAAGGATGGTGTTTTATATCGTAAGTGGGAGAGTGACGATGGAAGCTCTTGTCGTTGGCAACTAATTCTCCCGAAAAGCAGAATTCAAGAAGTTCTGCGAGAGACCCATGACACAGCGCAAGTGGAGGCCATTTTGGAGTTATGAAAACTGTTGACGCGCCAACTGCGTTTAGCGCCTTGGCGGGGTTGCCAATTGTAAACGCCAAAGATTGTTTACTTTTTGTTAGAAGCGTTCAGGATTTGACGGTGTAATGATGTGTGAGCAAAGGGCTCATAACTGTTATAATCCGGAATAAAGAAATTTAATGGAATTTGTGTGAAGCTTTGTTCAGGATCTGTTGATCTTTTAAGATGCCTGTGAGTATAGGGCTGACTGTTTAAGGCTAGAATTCCTGAATAATCACACTGTTCCGTCACAACAAACAAAAACTTTGAGCAAAACCCGAGAGCGATTCTATTGGGATAGACTTCGCGCCGATGTCGAAAAATGGTGCAGAGAATGTCACGCTTGCGGAACCCGAAAAGGACCCAAAACAAGAACTAAAGGTCGTTTACAGCGTTATAATGTGGGCGCACCTTTCGTAAGAATGGCTTTAGATATTTTAGGACCTCTTCCTGTAACGACAAAGGGCAATCGGTATGTACTGGTATTGATGGACTATTTTACTTAAAATCCCCATTCCAGATCAGGGAGCCTCGACTGTGGCTGAAGAACTTGTTCGAGCATGGATTTCGCGTTATGGCGTACCTATGATATTGCATTCGGATCAAGATACAAATTTTAATTCCGCTCTCTTTACTGAGCTCTGCAAACTTTTAGGAATTCTGAAGACTCGAACGACGGCATTGCATCCTGAGTCCGATGGCATGGTCGAGAGGTTTAATCGAACGATTTTAAATCATCTATCTTTATTTGTATCGAAGAATCAGACTGACTGGGATACACATTTACCACTCTTTCTCTTGGCCTATAGGAGCGCAGACCATGAAGTGACCGGATTCACTCCAGCAGATATGCTTTTTGGTCGAACACTGCGATTGCCATGTGATAATCAAACTTGCTGCAAGTGTACGTGCTATCTGAGATATATATAATACATAAGGTGTAATATTTTTAAATTAAAGTTCTGATCAAATTTTTTAAAAAATTGCTTTCAGTTTCAGTATAAAATATTCCAGAACTTAAACAGGATCGGAGGATAATTTACCTTTTTCGATTTGAAGGAATGACACTTAAAATGGAATAATAATTTTGAAAACTGTTTATGCTATACAGATATTGCCCGTGAAATGTCTGATTCTTAATTTTCTCAGAATCTGATGCCACAAGTCAGCCAGTCTTGTTTTGATTTAATGAGGAGTGATTTACTCTCTTCACATGTATTAATATTATGGAAAATTTTAGGCTGTAAAGAAGAAAAGTGGGAATGAAAAAAAATCACTTGCTTGGTACTTTTTGATGTTAAAAAAGAAAAAAAGTGTACAACAGAAGTACAACTGTGATGTTGAGTATAAACATGCCAATGTAACCAAATTGGAAAAGCACGTAAAAAAATGTTTCAAATATCCTGTTGGGTTAAAAATGGTTTTTGAAAGGGTTGCAATAGAAATTTAGTACAGTTTTAAACAAATTCAAACTATGAAAACTACATCAAACTTTTAACTTCAAGAACATTTAAGTATTGATGGTGATAATACAGATAAACCCCGCCTAGCAGTAAAATGCCTGGTACATCTCCAAATAATATAAAAGTTTCAGCAATAACTATTATTCAACACATTCAGTATAATTTTTAAAACTATTAGAACTGAAACATCTGCTAACTTTTCATCAGAAATTGTCTGGTTCCTTGACTTATTAATATCTTTCAGTTTAGTTTCCACTATCCGCTCTTTATAATTTTAAAACCAAATACGATTCCTTTTTTTTAAAAATTAGTTTAAGAATGAGATTTTTTTTAAAGCTAAAATAACTCTTTTTTAAGAAACAGTAAATACAAAATTATTCATTTACTCATTGCAATTAAAAAGGGTATTTTAATTTAAATCATGTATTTTATGTCAGAAGCATGATGTAGTAATGCATTTGATTTTTCTGATTAAATATTTTAGTTTTCATAAAACTTAATTAGTTTAATTTTTATTGATTATATTTTTTGATTATTTAAAATTAAATTATATTATTTATCTGTGTATCTATTTACACACCATTATATGTATTTTATATGAATAGAGTGAAATGAAAAATAAATATCCAGTTAAATACCCATTTTGGGTATTTACCCTTAGAAATAAATACCCAGGTATTTTGAATCACTGATTATAGACTTTGTTGGGAATTATCTTCAGTGAAAAAAGCTTTTAAATGTAGCGCTACTTTTGTTTCTTTTTCATTGGTCAAAACCCACTAATCTGCACAAAATTTAATTTTTTCAAGAGTTTAATCTTAGCAACACTGAAAAGCATCTACACAGCTTTCCACTACGTGGATTTTGCATTCAATCCTAGCAATATACCATCTTATTTTTTAGATTGAACTTTTTAAAATTGCTGCAGTCGAAACCTTGAATGATAGGAGTTATGGGATTTGAAGCAACAAAGGCTGTAATCCCCAAAGTCCCCAATCAGTCGAAACCTCTGAAAAATAAAATGCACAAAATAAAAACAGCGCGCAACGAAAAATCATATCGTTGCTCTTCATTGGCTGAATTGCGGTTTTCTCCGCGATAGTGATTCTGTATAAGGCATTCTGATTGGTCAGAATAATGGAAACTTTATAACTTTAATTTCTTTGTATTAATTAATTTTAGTCGATCCAATGTAGAACATTGAATTATGAATTTTTTGATTTCATATTTTTTTCTTTGGTTAATTTAAAAAGTATCCCCGCAACCTAAAAATATTACTTGAACGATATCTAGGCATGTTCTGCGGCCTATTAGGGATGACGAATATTTGATGAACTGTTATTTTCTACGCAATATTAAAAAATTACAGATACCAGTGATGAATACTACTCTCAAAAAGGTGTGATTCAGTCATTTGTAAATAATGTACTCAAAGCATTTTTTATTTTAATTTTTTTCTTTTTAATATAATTTTTGCGAGGTTTTATTTTTTAGTTCTATATACTGTCAACAGATGGCACCATGAAAAGCATGAACTACCTTCCCCACACTGGGGGCATCACCACGACCCACCCGAGGGAAGGAGAGTCTTCACCGGTGACTTGCCTAATAAGCAGGTCACCCTACACCACCTCGTCTAGTTAACGTCGCTTTTGTAATTCGAAGCTTCGTCGGGAACTCAAAGGAGCAACCCAGATAACAATTTTAGTTTGCATCAAAGTTTCAGCAATCTTGCTCTGACAATCTGCAAGCTTGCAACAAGTTTGACATGGCAAGAGTGCACGTTTGAAACAAATTAACGCAAACTGTTGGTCACCACGCGTGATAGGCCGCAGGACATGCCTCGCTATCGTTCAAGTAATATTATTAGGTTGCGGGGAAACTTTTGGAATTAACCAAAGAAAAGAATATGAAATCCAAAAAATTATAATTCAATGTTCTACATTGGATCGACGCAAATTAATAAATACAAAGAAATTAAAGTTATAAAATTTCCATTGTTCTGACCAATCAGAATGCCTTATACAGAATCACTATCGCGGAGAAAACCACAATTCAGCCAATGAGGAGCAAGGATGCAATCTTCCTTTGCGCGGGGTTTTTTTTTTGCATTTTATTTTTCAGAGGCTTCGACTTCAGCGATTCTAAAAAGTTCAATCTAGAAAATAAAATGGTTATTGCTAGGACGGAATGTAAAATCCACGCAGTGGAAGACTGTGTAGATGATTTTCAGTGTTGCTAAAATTTAACTCTTGAAAAAATTAAATTTTGTGCAGAGTGGATTTTGACCGATGAAAAAGAAACAAAAGTAGATACACAATTAAAAGCTTTTTTCATTGAAAATAATTCCTAACAAAGTCTATAATCAGTGGTGTAAAATACCTGGGTATTAATTTTTAATGGTAAATACTTATCTGGGTATTTATTTTTCAATTCACTTTATTCATATAAAATAGATATAATGGTTTGAAAATAGATATCCAGACAAATAATATAATTTAATTTTAAAGAATTCAATCAATAAAAATTAAACTAATTAAGTTTTATAAAAACTAAAATATTTAATCAGAAAAATCAAATGCATTACTACATCATGCTTCTAACATAAAATACATGATTTAAATGAAAATACCCTTTTTAATTACAATGAATAAATTTGTATTTGCTGCTTATTAAAAAAAAGTTATTTTAGCTTTAAAAAAACCCTTTCTTAAACTAATTTCTTTAAAAGGGAATTGTATTTGGTTTTAAAATTATAAAGAGCTGATAATGGAAAGTAAACTGAAGGATACAATAGTTAATAATTCTTTTTGGATTAATCAGTCAAAGAACCAGACAATTTCTGATGAAAAGATACCAAATGTTTCAGTTCTAATAGTTTTAAAAATTATAGTGAATGTGTTGAATAATAGTTATTTCTGAAACTTTTATATTATTTGAAGATGTGCCAGGCATTTTACTGCTAGGCAGGGTTCATCTGAATCATCACCTTCAGTTCTTAAATGTTCTTGAAACTGAAAGTTTGATGTAGTTTTCATAGTTTGAATTTGTTTAAAACTATATTAATTTCCTATTGCATCCCTTTTTTAACCTAACAGGATATTTGAAACATTTTTTTACGTGTTTTTCCAATTTGGTTACACTGTCATTTGTACTCAACATCACAGTACACTTTTATCTTTTTTAACATTAAAAAGTTCCAAGCAAGTGCTTTTTTTTCTTTCCAACTTAAAATTTCCCATATTATTAATACATGTGAAGAGAGTAAATCACTCCTCATTAAATCAAAACAAGACTGACTGACTTGTAGCATGGAATTCTGAGAAATTATTAATCAGAAATTTCACGAGCCCTCTCTGTACAACATAAACAGTTTTCAAAATTATTATTTCATTTTAAGTGTCATTCCTTCAAATCAAAAAAGATAAATTATCCTCCGATCCTGTTGAAGTTCTGGAATATTTTATTCTGAATCCTGATAGCAATTAAAAAAAAATTGGTCAGAACTTTAATTTAAAAATATTATATCTTATGTATTATATATATATATATAAATTTCATGTTTCATTTTGAATCCTCATTCACAAATACTTTTTTTTGCAAAATACATTTTTGATTATTTATAAATTTTATGTTTCATTTTGAAGCATACTTCAAAAATACATTTTCCCCCTCAAAATAGCCAGTTTTTAGATGCTTTAATTTTTAATCACCATTCGTAAATACTTTAATTGTAAAAAAACAATCAGTTTTTGTATATTTATACATTTAAATTTTGAAACCCCATTCGTAAATACTTTTTTTTGCAAAATACCCAGTTTTGGGGTATTTATAAATTTAAAGTTTCATTTTGAATTTAAAAATCTTGCTTCTCAGATACCAATCTTCCTCCAAATCAAAATTTTCTTTAAAAACATGTTTAATCATTATTAAGCAAATTACCAGGCTGGAATAAACAGGAGTTTATTATTGCACTATGTCCTTCACATTATGGGTAGAAGATTTCAGAAGGTATATTGGAGGTAGATTATTATCATATGTCTCAAGAGCCAGTTCCTCCAGCATTAATAATGTTCACTGCAAATGGAAAAACAATAGATGCTCTATTGGAAGTTCTTGTCATTCTTCCAAACTGCACCTCAGTGAATTGTACAAAATGTGTTTATTTACCTGATAATGCTGATTAAAATACCAATAGCTTATATAATTATTTATTGTACTATTTGTATAAAGAACATTATTCATTCATAAATAAAATAATGGACACAAACATTTCATAATATTTGTATAGTTTTGAAAATAATTTTAAAAAATTATCTATAAATATTTTTATTCAGATGGATGTTTTAAATGCCTGTATATCTTTTCAGAAACTATATAATTATAAGAATCTTCATCATCACATATAAAATATGTATTGAATATTTTCTCGTCAATGTAAACAAGGAACTGTTATGTATAAAAAATTGTAATGTCATTTTGTACATATTTTTAAAAATTATCTTAGCCTTTAATGCTGTGAACCTATGTTTTTTGAAAATGATTGTATCTGCATGAATACACAATTTACAACTAAGCAGATATATGAATTTTTTGAAAAGCAAATATATGAAACTGTCAATTGCATACATAGAATTTTTAAAACATCTAAGAGATATCTGCAGAATATTTAAAATGCTAGTTCATTTTTATAAGTAGCTACATCTATGCAACAAGCTTCAAATATATATATATATATTTGAAGCTTCTTAATGACTTTTTAGTATAGGATTTAATTCTTGATATGTTTTGTTTACTTTATTTCTGTATGATTATATACTAGTTATATTTGGATTTATATTATATATATGAAAAATGTTTTGAATACTTACTCAGAAACACATCATTATATATAAAAGAATAATAATATTCTTTTGCTAATACTTTACAACAGTATTATATAGATATTTTTATAGTAAACTAATGTTATTTGAAAATGACTGCAATTTTATTTATGAATGAATACTTGTAAGTAAAATTTAGAAATAATTTTTGATATTATATAATGTTAGGAAAATATCAGTTATGGTTATTATGTATAAATGTTGATTCTAAACAAGCTGGTCTTCATTCAGGTAATTCAACAAGCATATTGAAGTTGCTAAATCTTCTTATTAGTATTCTGACAGTTTAAAAATCACTATTGTATAAATAGTGAAAACCTTGAGAAGTTTAATAATCAATCAAATATCTATGAAATCCTTAATATCCACATTTCAGGTTAATGTTCCTTTAAAAGTAATTAACACGAATAAATATTATTGTTTGTTTTAACTCAACAAAAATGCTGTTTATTCAATTCAGACACAAATAAATATACAATAAAAAACTATATAAGTTATGAATACTTGGCAAGAACTAACACTGTTGATTATTTTTGTTGCAGAAATATGTAAGAAACTATGTATGGATGTACTAAAAGGTTAGAACAAAATTTTATTGAATACCATTTAATAAAATAAAGCAACTTTCAGTAAAGAAAGCTTTCTTCAACTTTGTATAAAGGTGATAGATAGGAAATAGTTAAAAAGTGACATTTGAATTTGAGTGAAAGTTTAACTTCCAAACAGTGACAGAAGGCTTTATTGTCTACAGTTTATGGGCATTTCCTTCATTTAAATTATAAAAATTAGGTTTTTGTTAGATATTAATCAACAATTAGCAGCAAATTCAAACGTAAACAAAGCATATTCTGCGAACCAGTTGCCGCTTTCCGATTGGTCGGAAGAACCGCACAATTCGGCTGCAGTTGAAATATATTTTGATGTTTTATAATTTAAATTGCATCTGTTCGTTGTAGAACATTGCATTTTTAATAAATATTTAATGTTTTCTGTCTTTTTATTGAATGCTGAAGTTTCCCCGCTACTTAATAATAATTCTGCATTTTCTAGCTTAGTTGGCTGCCCATGTCCTGCGGCCTATGAGGCTTGCGGCGTCAAACTCATTGCAGGCTGTAGCGGGGGCGGGGTGCGGGCGCAGCCTCGGACTCGGGCCCCGACATCCCGCTTCCTAAGCATATCGTCTTGCCCACTCAGCCAGCTAGACTTAGTTAGAAGACGATAGATTACGCCAATAGATGGTGCAGCTGCGATTTATTTTAAAATGTTTTCTTGATTTCATTAATTTTTTAAATTTTGAGTTGAGAATATGATTTGAAGTCAAAGAGAGAGCGATTTTCGCTAATAACTACGTTTTGCTAGTAGAATAAATTATGAAATTACTCAGATAGCAATTTTAGTTTGCAACAAAGTTGACATGACATGAGTGCAAGCTCGAAACAAGCTTGCAGCACGATAACGTCAGCTTCGAAGTCACCACGCGACGAACTTGCAGCAAGCTTGTCACGTCAAACTCATTGCAAATTATAGCAAAAACAGAGTACGAACACAACCTGGGGTTAGAACACGCGACCTACCGCTTGCTAAGCGGACGCTCTAATCACTCGGCCAGATAAACTCTGAAAGGAGAAGATAGATTTCGCTAATGCATCGTTCGATTCGATTCGGATACGATTTATTTTAAACTCTTTTCTTGATTTCATTAATTTTTTAAATTTTGTGTTGTGAGAACATGATTTGAAATCAAAGAGAGAGCGATTTTCGCTAATAACTACGTTTTGCTAGTAGAATAAATTATGAAATTAGGGTTCCAAAGTAATTACTTTTAAAATGGGACAAAATGTATAAGTTATTATTTTTCAAAACATTGACTGTTTTTAGGTTTAATTTTGTTTATAAACGTTAACATTTCAACATTAAGATAAAGGCGATATAGTTTTCTTTAAATTGCGAGTTCTATATTTAGTAAAAAGATGGAAAAGTTTCAATACTTTTTTTTTTATAAAAATTTAGTTTTTTCACAAATTATCATTGATTTACTGAATTAATAAAAAGTAGAACGGCCTAGGAGATGCTATTAAAAATCGGATGTTTTTTTTAAACAGAGACAAAGATAATTATCTCTTATTGTGCTATCGTCTTTGCAGCAAGCTTGTTTTGCAATCGTGGTGTGAAGTTTGTCATAACAACTTCACAGCAAACTTGGTTTGCAAGTGGTCGATTATGCTTTGTTACTTTGCAGAAATTTGCTGCAAGGTTGTCACATCAAGTTTGTCGTGACAAGCTAATATCAAGAAAAATCAAACTTGCTGCAAGTGTACATGCTATCTGGGAAGTATTCGTTTTTCTTTTTGATTGACAGAATCGCGGTAATTGTATACGAAAAAAGAATAGTCGCGGTAAAGATCCCATACTGTGATCGCACCGAAAACTGTGACGTCGAAGGATGACTTGATTATTATTTATTGTGACCCGTGAACTCAAGTTCCAACATATCTTTCTACAAGAATTTTTGCTGGCGCCATCTGTTGACAATACAAAGAACTAAACATTAAAACTTAATAGAAAGTATTAACAATAAGTACAAATAATAACAGTTTTTTTATTTGGATTTTTTAGAACACTTTACTTATACTTAATAAGACTTTTTGAAAATTAAAAGTGTGATTGAAATAACAGTTATTTGGAATAGATATTTAAAAATAGCAATAGCAAAAATATTTGTTACTAAAAAAAATTGGGGATTATACCTCCTACTTCTCTGTGGTTCACTAGTTAGTTAGTTGAATAGAGTTTATACTGGCTTATGCTACACGAAAGAACGGGCTTTGCCAGTGATCCTTTAAATAAAATTTCTCAACTCCAAGAGTATCACGAAACAAACAGCCTACATCTGTGGTTCACTACTCACTCATCAACTATGAACCGAAACTTTTACCGACCAATCAACCAATCACTATTTCGGATGAAAAACGCTCCAAGGGAAAGTCCCATGTTTACATTTTTTCTATCGTGGGTTTGGTTCGTAGTTGTCATACATGGACTCATCTTTTGTTTATAGATAGAATTTAATTTTGATGTGTGTATGAAAATAAAGAAATATTTGCTTGTAGAGAATAATATTTTTTTCGTTTGTTAAATCTGTTGGAGGCTTTTTTTTTGAAGATGAGTACTTTACGTACATTTCAATAGAGTTAATGCGCATTGATCGTATATTTTTAACCGTTACTTTAAATGCAAATATCTTCCCACGAGATGTAAAATTCTAGAAATGAAGTCTGCAAATTCAGCTATAATTTGAGATTCATAAGAACAAAGAGGAAAGTGGATCCTTTGTGTCAAACTTTTGTTAAGTTTAGTTGAAACGTTGTTATAAATACCCTTTCTGTACTTTTGTATCTTTTTAAGATAACACGTCGGCATAACACATATGCACGTAATACGCTAAAGACAGTTTTTAATTGAAAAGTTATTTTTTTAGTTTTAAGTTTCACTTGATTTTTACACAAAATATGGAATTAGTCAAGGAAAAGCCAAAGACAAAGAAGCCTAAAAAGGTAAGTAACTTTTTATACATTTCATGGATTCTTTGAAAATATAGTAAATTTAAAGGACCAGTTATGGCCACCATCCACTAAATGTTAAAAATAATTAATTTAGATATAAAATTAGCGTAGGAAGAAAGCTTATCTCATATGCCTTAAAGATAATTAATTTTAGAATGAACAGTTATTTCTGAGACTGACGATGAAAGTTTGCAAAACCTTGCTCCTTAACAAAAACCTTAACACTTGTGAATACTTGTTCATGCATTTAATTTCCTTACAAATCACACGTTAAAGGCAAATGAACTAATCATATTATAAATATACTAAAGAAGAGTTTGGTTAAAGTGCAGGAATGCATCTTATTAGTTAATATCAAATCAGTGGCTAATTTCTGGACAAATAGATGAATTGTAGCCAAAACTGGTACAGTGGCCAAAAGGGGTACAACACATGTTCCACTTTTGGCCACGTGGTTCATTATTATGTTTGTAGTCGTAAAGTAAGTTTAATAATATTGGGATGAAAGAAAGGGAACTAATTCAGTTTTGTTTAGATTTTATATGACAATAATTCCAATTTAAAAATAAGGCAGGTGATATTTCCATCAAAAAGAGATTTTGCTACTTTCCAATTAAAGTTTGAAATGCAATTAAGGACAATCAAAATAGAAATCCTGCACAAAAAATTAGTCAAGTTTATGGAATGCCTCACTCTACTTTGTGTCACAAGGTTATGGGGGGTATCATTTTCTGGGTATAGTGGTTCTCATGCAGGAATTGGAATTGAGGTAAAAAAATCAGTTGGAAGTATAGATTTTAGGAATCGCAAGAACAGGCTTTTCAATTGTCAAATACCAACTTGACCTATTCAAAAGATTGTCCAGGCCAGTAAAATAGAAAGACAATTTCAAAATGGAAGACCAGGGAGAAAGTGGTAGTATAATTTTTTTATGAAGTGCCATCCTTGAATCAGTTGTAAGGCAGAGTTCTTGAATAAAGCACAGGGAAATATTACAAAGTATGAAAGCAAAAATTGGTTTCAGGAAGTCAAAAAGCTCCTAGGTGAAGAATCGAGTGTTTTGGTGATCTCAAACAGGTGTATAATACTGATGAAAATTCATTTTTTTTATTTCCTAAAGGCATGCGTTAAGTATTTGTATACAAATTCATCCCTGCCCCTTTCTTTAAAAAAAAATATGCAAGTATATACAGTAGGGTAGATGCTCCAGTTTTGGCCACCTTAAGAGAAAATTTGAAATGGAAATTTCACAGTGGGTGACTGTTTAAAGCATATTAAATCATACTTATACTATCCTTTAGCAAATTTTATTGGCTTTCTGCTAGTTATAAAATTTTTCTGTAGAAAATTTTAGATTTTGAGTTATGAATTTTTAAATAAATTAGCCCCATTTGCACCAGTTTTGGCCACCTTGCACCGGTTTTGGCCACCGCTATGCACCAGTTTTGGCCACACTAATATTATATTTTTTACAGACATTTTAATGAATTTTAAATAAAAATAAATCATTTTTATGCAGTATATATTTTAGTAAATTATTTTCTGTTATTTTAAATGTGATTTTTTTGAGGAATTTATAAAGATATGTAATAAAGTTTACCTAAGCTGATTTTACCTGCAGATTTCAGTTTTTTAAAAAAGAAACAGGAATGCAGAAAACAATAATTTAATTTGGTTGATAAAATACAAACTATAATTTAATTTGGTTGATAAAATACAAACAATATATACTCGCATAATTTTTTTTTTGATAAAATATAAAACAAAAAATGGGAAGAGGAATGAACTTGCATTTGCAAAAGCATAGATTTTTTTAAAAAATCTTACAAATCAAGAATTTGCATTATTATACTCTCTAACAATATCCACAAATATGTATTTTTATAATTTTTAATTGCAACATTAATCAAATTCATCAGAATCATTTTTAAAATTAGAGCAATTTATGCATATAAAAGAATATTCCTCATCACTTGAGTTTGGTTCCTCAAGTTGAAATTTTCTAACATAAATGTGAGGTTAACATTCAAAATGGAGATGTTTTTGACATTCCACTTTGAATGGCCTTAACTGCATTACCAACTTTAGATGGTAACAAAATTTTTTTACGGAAATGCTACCTGCCTTCTTACTTTTAATTGGAGCCATTGCTATGTAAAATGAAAGCAAACCAAACTAAATCGGTTATTTTTATTTTAGAAACAAAACTAAATCAGTTACTTTTATTTCAGAAACAAAGCTATATTAGTTACTTTTCATTTTAGAAACAAAACTAAATCATTTGCTTTTATTTTAGAAATAAAATTAAGTTAGTTGCTTTTATTTTAGAAACAAAACTAAATTAGTTGATTTTATTTCATCCAGATATTCTTAAATTTATGTAATAGCTAAAAACACAATTAATGAAGTTATGTAGGCAAAACTGGAACATGTAGTGTTCCACTTTTGGCCACCTACATGGCCAAAACTGGCACATATAGTAAATTTAATGTACCAGTTTTGGCCACCATCCATTTAATCTTAAAAATAATTACTTTTGATATGAAATCAGAATAAAAAGAAAGCTTACCTCATAAACCTTAAGGGTAATCAGTTTTATATTAATCATTTAATTCTGAGAGCTTTATGATAAAAAACAGCGGATTACTGTTTAAAGCATATTAAATCATACTAATAATATTCTTTAGCAAATTTTATTGGCTTTCTGCTAGTTATAAAATTTTTCTGAAGAATATTTTAGATTTAGAGTTATGAATTTTCAAATAAATTAACCCCATTTGCACCAGTTTTGGCCACACTAATATTATATTTTTAACTGTATGGCCAAAACTGGCACATATAGTAAATTTAAAGTACCAGTTTTGGCCACCACCCATTTAATCTTAAAAATAATTAATTTTGATATGAAATCAGAATAAAAAGGAAGCTTACCTCACAAACCCTAAGGGTAATCAGTTTTAGCTATTAATCATTTAATTCTGAGAGCTTCATGATTAAAAACTGCAAATACATGTTCCTTAAAACAAAAACCTTAACAGTTGTGAGTATACATTACATGATTATGCATTTAATTTTTTTACAAGTCACATGTTTAAAAAAAATGAACCAATCAGATTTAAAATAGTAAAATAAGGATTGTTTAAAGTGTTAGAATGCTTATTAGTGGCTAATTTGAAATTACTGGTTAATTATTGGAAAAACAGATCCAATGTGGCCATAACTGGTGCAGTGGTCAAAACTGGAGCATCTACTCTCTGTATTACCAACCAAATTAAATGTTTGTTTTCTGCATTCCTGTTTATTTAACTGAAATTTGCAGCTAAAATCAACGTGCATATATTTTAAGTTTTTACAAATTCAAGAAAAAAAAGGCTTATAAAATAGGAAAATAATGTAATAACATACATACTGCATGAAAATGCTTTATTTTTGCTTAATTTTCAGTAATATGCCTGTTGTATACTATGATATTAATGTGGCCAAAACTGGTACAAATTGGGATAAATTATTTAAAAATTCATAACTAAAAATATAATTTTTTCCAAAGAAAGATTTTATAATTAACAGAAAGGCAATAAAATTTGCTAAAGAATGGTTAAGTATGACTTAAAAAGTTTTAGCCAGTCATCCACTGTGAAAATTCAAATTTTCTCTTAATGTGGTCATAACTGGAGCATCTGCCCTTACTGCTTACTTTTGTGACAAACAAGCACAGTTCTAAAAAGAATATTTTTTTCTTATTTAAGTTATTAAAACATGAATAACAACCTTTTAAGATTTTTGAATGAATAAAAAAAAAAAAAAAGACAAAAAATGTGCTCGACCACTAAAAGAGAAATCAGTCTAATGGAAACTGCACAAATTATATAGGTTGTTTCCACCAAATTTATGAAATTCAGCTTAAAAGTTTTTTTGTAATCTATGTAGCTAAGATGTAAAGTCTACTTAATTGGTGTGTGTGTGTGTGTGTGGGGGGGGGAATGCAAATTTAGCAAGAAAATATCTTTCATCTCCTGAAAGCACAGTATGTAGTGAACATTCATTTTCTGAGGCTGCTAATATATATATGAAATGAAACAGAACTGACTTCTTCCTGAAAATGCTGGGAAATGATTGTTCATGCATCATAATTTCAGGCTTTACACTGATAAATGATATGCAACACTAAGGTACAGTGCAACTTAAAATTAGGTAAATGTTAGGAGTTTTTTTTATATAATATATGTACTGAAATGCAATTCTGCAATATTCTTTTTAAATATATATAAAAGGACATTTTAAAAATAATAATTATCCTGAATTTATTTGGCTGAATATTGGGCAAATGGGCTGAATATTCGTTACGTCTCTGTTTTTAAGTCAAGTTAAGCTTACCTTTAATATAACTTCTGTGCAGTATTTAAAATTTTTTCTTCTAAAAAGATGCTTATTTAACTCTTTTAGATCAGATCGATAATTAATGTATGGGATCAGTGTTTTATTTCACTATGTATAAGTAATCATATCTTAAATATATTGCCTTTTTTTTCAGCATGCATATCCTCCATTATCAATGAATACTACTTCCTTCTATTAATAAGTTTCAATCATATCAACTTCTAATAAAATATGTAATAGTACTTAACAAATAGATGATATGTTTTTCTAATTTTGTTAATCTTTTACCTTAATTTTAGAAGGAATTAAGCATAATAATTTTTTTAGAATACTGCTGACAAATGAAGTTAGATCGATGCAATAGAAACTTCTGTTAGTAAGATACAGTATTACTCTGCATTTACATTCCCATCTTTGACGTTTTCCTGTAATTTGCAACACTTTTTGTTGGTCCCCTCAAGTTTTTCAGCGCATTTTGTCTATGTAAATGGTTTCCCACTATTTATATTTTCTTCTAGTTTACATCACTGTACCTCTGGTCTCTTGAAAAGTGTAAAAGAGGGTAATACTATAATTATATTTTATGCTTCGGTAAACATTTACTGTACGGTGCCCACTTGCTTCTCGCTAATTTTTTGGGCGCAACTTCATTTGCTGTCGCCAAATATTGTTTTGGATGCACAGTGCGCTTTTCATTGCTCTACTGTGCATGCTTCATTTGAAAAGGAGAAGTTGAGCATGCATTGCTTTTGGCATTTCAAGCGTGTACCGGGCAAATTTTTAACTTAAAGAAGATCAGCGGCTTCGCTTTCTGCAAAGCTGGATACTAGTAGCTTCGCTTATTCATTGAGAAACGAAAACGCAGAATAGCATACAGAGTTCTAAACCTAAAGTGAATGAAAATGTCCAAAAACGAGAAAAGTGTAGTTAAAACTTCACATACCTATTTTAAATGCCCAATTGCTGTTTACACTTAGGACACTGGTATCCGCTTGCTATCAATCCCTGATCCACACACCACTGGAAAACAACTTTGGCTTCCCTTATCTGAAGCTGATGGTAGGTCGAAAGGAAACCAATGCCATAATCAACAACAGCTGTACGAAGTGCACGTAACGAAATGATAAAATCAGACAAATAAACCTACAAAACAAATTCGATTGAATCAACCAATCACATGAAACAGATCAATGGAATAAACCAATCGAAACGAATTGCAATATCACGCTATGCGCAAAACACCTATGAAAAGATCAATTTCCGTGCATGCGCATATCTCAATTGTTAAAATCATCATTGCACAACCAAAACAAATGTTCTCTCCTCTCCATTCTTGGCGGCAAAGAGTTGGTGATCCTAATAGGAACAATGTAAGAGGGCTCTGTAGAGTAAATTTTAACCTATGCTTCTTCAGATGTATATTCTGAATCTGATTTAAGGTATTTGAAAATCAGTTGGTGCAATATTTGCTTCAATACAAAGGGCTACGAAATAAAATTGATTATCTGGAGATGTTTTTTAACCTTCCAGCGGGCGCGCCTGCACAAATTTTACGACAAACAGGATTTTTCATGCCCATTCTCTTATTTGGAGCCAAAACTGTCTGAAGGTCATTGCTATTCCTTCATGCGACCCTTCTCTTCAGGATTAAATGGGTTTGTCCGAGTTTCAAGGCGATTTCATACTGTTTTATGCTTCTGTTGTAAAAATGACGACGTGCGCCCGCTCGTGTAATTTGAAAATTTTTTTCATGTCTTAATGTTCTAGTTTGATAATTATGTTTCCATTGTGCATTACAGCGATTTAAGGTAAGTGCTCCAGTAGTGGGCCACTTGAATTTTTAAGTTGAAAAACAAGAAATTCCAACATTTCAATGAAATAAGAGATCTGCCCCTGGTAGGCTGAAACCCTTATCAAGTAAATACCAAAGGCACAACCTTTATTTCCTGTTTAGTTAGGAGCTAGAAAGTTTGTTGCTGAAGTTGGTCTCTGAGAATAGCATTTTTAGCTTATTCTTCGTGACTTCCTTAAGAAGTAACTCTTCATGCAACTATTTTTTAGCATGCATTCTATTTGTTTTTAAAATGAATTGTTATTGATATTATTTGATTATATAATGAGTGTATTATAAACTATCTTTAAATTAAGTAATATTGATAATTTATGGATAGTGAAGGGTGGCCCACTTTTGGATCAATTTTTTACTAAATGCTCCAGTAGTGAGCCTAGGGAGGCCAGTACTGGAGCACATGCTTTCTCTCAAATAGACTATTTTGTGATGTTTAATAAGAAGGTTATATCTTGTAAAGTCTTTTTATTTAATTAGATTTGCTTTATTTTTATCAGAAACAGTAGTGGGCAAATGGCCCACTTCTGGTACACTAATGGCCCACTACTGGTACACTAATGGAACATTCTGACCAATACTTAAATAATAAATATTTTATAGTACTGTTGAGGAAATGACTGATATTCAAGAATTAGTTGGGCTCTGTAACGAGGCAGACAATAATAATTATCGTATTGCTGGGCCAATGGAAAAATATTCCATCACCATTTAAAAGGGCTCTTTTCTGGCTGCAGAGGGGAGATGATAAAAGAAAAAAAAAAAAGATTTATTCAACATAAAATATCAAGATTTAATATCCATAATGCCCCAAACAGAACTTAAAATGAAAAATGGATAATTAGCATATACCTTTAATACAAAATTGGCTGTTATAGAAAAAATGTAAATCTCATGCGACTAGAATCTATAAATAAAAGATTTCATCTATATCAAGCCATTTTTATTGCATTTTTTATAGGGTATAATGTTAATGTATTGTTATTATTACTATATATAATGATTTTTTTCTTTGGCACAATTGACAAATCTGGGTGGCCCACTTTTGGTATACCCACTACTGGTACATCAAAAGTTTGCTATGCCCACTTCTGGTGCATAGGAGTGATCTAAGTTTTTAATTTTTTAAAAATTATATTACAGTTATTTTGATATTTCAGGTGATTATTATTTTAGATAAAAGTTTGAACAATCATAAAAAAATACATATTAGCGAAACTTCTCAAAAGTTTAGATGATAATTGAGGAAATACCCTTAAGTGGCCCACTACTGGAGCATTTACCTTAATATTTCATTTTACATTGTCAAAAATATTTAATATGTAATAAGCCTGCCAATAATCCACCAAGCCAAAGAATTTTCTTGAGAACCTCAGTCTTATGAAACCACCTCACTACTCGAGCCCAAAAAATCTTTTCATCATCATATGACATTACCATGTCTTTAAATCTAAATTATACATCACAGTCTGAAAAAGCAAGTGAACAGCAACCAGCATTGAGAAAAAGAGTTTCTGGTTTGTGTTTGAAAGAAATAAAACGATCACCAAAATCCATGAAATACAGTAGGTGAAATGTATAGTATATTCGTAGGCATCACTCTCTAGCAAAAGTTCAATGTTTCAAATGCAAGGACAATGATAAGAAACTAAAAAGAAAGTCTTTGTTATAAAATCTTAGTTGGTATTGTACTATTTTTATTATATATTGCTTAATACCTTTTTTAGAAAATAATAGTATTACATCTCATTGCTTTCTCTGATTTCAGTATAATTTTAGATTTTGCAAATAATATAAAAATTAATTTTCACTCTTGATTGAAAGGATTTGCTTTTCTGATGTGTCGCTTATTACTATAATGAAGTAACTGACAACTGCAAGGGTTAAAATTAAGAAACTTATTGTGTTGTAAAAAGTACGACATGTGCCCGCTTGTGTAAAAAATTTTAGTGTGCTTGATGGAAGGTTAATGTGAAATATATGTAGACCTATTTGTTAGAGAAATCTCTCAGCAAAGCATTTCTGCCTCACCTGCATTCTTCATATTAGGGCCTCCTATTGTATGTATCTTTATTTTGACATTTATGCACTTTTTGAAAATTTACTATATAATAAGGAATTAATTATTTTTGTGACAGTTCCTCTATTTATAATTACTTTCATGGTAAACATTTTGTTACTCAGTAAAACTCAACTAATTTAAGTTAATGCAGTTTATAAACTTCAATTAAAATTTGAAGTATATCAACATAAAATATTTTAAGACATCACAGCATCAATTACTATTGTGCATTATAAAGTTTTGAATAAATGATGTTAACAGAGTTTGTAAATAATTGCCATTTCATTTAGACTTTAATTTAAAATATTGAATTATTAGAGAAGATGTATCACTTATACACAGGAATTAAATAGTATATTTTAAAGAATTGTTCCATACCTATTTTACTTATGGCAAAATAGAATTATTTTTAACATACCCAGGAATGTTAGATGAGTAGCATTGCATTGAAAGTGTGAAAAATTGAATTAAAGAGCTAGGTTTACCAGTATTTGAATTTTTCTAAAGGTTACAATTTACCAAAGAGAATCCATGCTCAATTTTTGGCAAATCTAACTTATTAGATAGTTTTGCGATTATTCTAATTTTATTTTTAGAAATGAAATAGTTCTTTAATGATACCATACATGCAAGTTGGTATGCTTGGATACAATTCTATAATTGTTCCTGTTTTTGGCAAAACTCCCACCTGGATGTATTTCTGTCAAAATAAGCAGTTAACAACATCAATAAAAATTTAATTTAATGCCTTTTTTTTATTAAAATATGTTTATTTTTTAATTCTTTCAACTAACAATTTAGTGTCAGGCCCAGTATTATCATGCTATTTAATTTCAGAATCCCTGTCATCCTACTAGTTTTCTAAACCAGTGCATTTAAAATTTTTGCAATTTCCTTAATGTCAAAAAAATAAATAAAGGAAATTTCTTCACTTGTAGCAGAAAATTTGACTTACTCTTAATAAGTTTAACAATAAGTTGGGAACAAGTTTAATTAATTCGTCGGTAAAATCCCAAATATAAAGAAAATGCTGATTATAGACTTAATTTTCTTGAAAAAGGTGTCTATGTATTCACATCACACCTGTAAAATATATGTATCGAAAAACAAATTATAAATGTACATGTATAGTAAATCAGTTTACTATATATATAATTTATGTTACTTTTCAAGTAAATGTTTATATTTAAATTACATGTATTATAATTATTCCACTAAATAAAATATTAATTTAAAATTACACTCTCCTTGATTTCTTACTTGCAAATTTGTCAATAATGCCATCTAAGTTAATTTCTTGCAAATCTTTCTCTCTGTATTGCAATTAAACCTAACTTACTTGGTCTCTCTTGGCATATCTACTATCTTCAGTAAGATTTAATTATATTGTTAGCTTAGAGAAAATTCTTTTGCCTGTTGCAACTTTGATTAGCAGGGTTAAGTATATTCATAAGACTACAGAAAAGTTGGAAAATGATGAAATACCATATTTAATTATTTGCTTCAATAAATTCCAATTTTTTTAAATGATCAGTAATATTTTCATTATGATTTTGTGCATCTTTAATTCACTATACAAGTTATCACCATCAACATCCTATATATTGAATTGCCATTAGAAGCTTGTAAGGAAATATCAAAATTTGTTTTAAGTGATCTTGTGACATATTCTTGAATTCCATTAGAAATTTATGTGTAATATTTGTTTAAGGATTTAAACCTTTTTTGAATGAATTCAAATCGATATCCACAATTGTGTTAAGTAAAAGTCAACTTTGAATAATAATTTTGTATCTTTTGTCTGCTCATCTGTGCATTCATATTCGATAAAATGAACTTCTTTTCTGTGCCTTTTAAAAGGAAATTCTACATTAATATCAAGATTAAACAACAAGGCTGCAGCAGCATTCATACATTTGTTAAAGGTAGCATCAGATCTACATGAATTTTGGAAATAGATAATTTTATTGAGTAGCTTGTCAGATTCATGAATTGTTGGCTTAGGATATGGTAGCAGTTTACTAGCTACATTAATATTTGTAAGGATATCATTCTGTGTGGAAATTGAACAAATAAACATAAAAGCGGACACATTGTCTAGTAAAATAATCCCAATTTTACCCACACTGATTCTGTAATATTCATAGCTAAATATACGTAGACATATACGCTTCATTCTTATACTTTTACAATAACAAAGATTGTAGAAGCAAACACTGAACACTTAAAAAACTTTTGATTGATGTGCAGTATACTTGAGCTGCCAAAATTCATATGTTGTGACTTGCCTATTTTTCTTTGAAGCAAGTTACTAACATTCTGTGAGTAAAGATATGGCTGAGCCTTGTTGAGGGTGACTTCTATTTTTGATGACCTTCCTGAATGTATGCTTTGCACGACCAGCGACAGAACTGAGCCTATGTAGTGTTCACCTGCTCAAGCCAAATATACTGCAAACAGTAGCAATACAAATGACAAATCATCTGCTCCCAGCCAAAATACTTAATAACCTAAAATGGCTATCCATTTGAAAGCAACAAAAACAAATAGCTTTTTAATTACTAAAAATGTCTTTTATCTTTAAAACAAGTTGGTCTTCAAAACCTTTTTTTTCTTTTCATTTCTCACCAGAAATCTGAGTCAAGTAAAAATGCAGTTACTGCTACAGAAATAAAGGAGTTGCAAGTTCCTGAAGAAGACAAAGTAAGAATTTATGAAGTATTTAAAGGGCATGAACTTTGACTGTTTTAAGTTAACATTTGTATGATTTTACTATTGAGAGCTTTAAATATCTATTCATTTTAAAATTACTCTAAAATGTATTTAATTTGATGCTTTTTCTTGATGTTATGAAACTTAAACTTTAAGATTTTTATTGCTTCTATTTTTCACCTATGTCTATATGTTTTCATTTAAAAAGAATAGATAAAGGCAGATTTTGTCCTGTCAGTATATTTTAGAACAGTGATAAAGCAAAAGTTGCATCCTATATCATTGCAGCTTTATGTTAGAATTCTGAAAATTTTTATTTGCTTAATGAGATGTTATGTTTAATGATACAAGCATTATATATTTGAATTTATATGCACTGAAATGCCAAGAGTGATTTAGATGAACTTAAAAATGCTGAAAAAATTATCAGTGCTTCTAAAAGTTTTTTTTTTTTTTTTGCCTGTTTCTGTTCTGTTTTGTCACCACCATTTAAATGTATATTGATTATGTCTACCTATGAAAAATATTCCACTAATAATGGGGGAAAAAAGCTTATGAGGCAGCTAAATGGGGGCATTTTAATTAATTTTTTTTCTTTTGATTCCATTGAATTAAGTGATGTGGAAGTTTCAAAGCTAGATTGCTGGCACAGATGACGAAGTCATCACAGTAGTGTTCAAACTTATCATGATCTTGCATAGTTTTAAATAAAGTTATTACTTCAATAAATCAGATCTTAAATTTTATTAGTAATAAATCTTATCAAACCTTTTAAAAAAACCCAAAGCATAGTTGATTTTTCGTATGAATAGAAAAGCAGGCTGTTAATAAAATTTGACTCTTTTAAGTAACTAGATATATATTTTTAAATATTTGTTGATTTTTGTAAGGAAAAATACACATATTAATAAATAAATAAAATGGATTTTTTTTGCTGAAAAATAATTTTAAAGATGTTAAAAATAGTTTTATTGGTGGGTAAAATTATGTCAAAGTCATAATAAAAAAACCAGTGCAAAAAATTAATTTATTTCAATAGAGACAAATAAAATTATTTTTGTTTCTCTAAAATGCTTATTTCTGCCTGCTCCCTCTCCCCAGAAAATGTAGTCTTTAGGTAAAATTAATAAGTTTTCTATGTCTGTGAATTTAGAAATTTGTTCAGAAATTTTGTTGGAGACTGTCAATAGTTTTGCCATTGACAAGAATAAAAATTAAAAAAAGAACACCTTTATTTTTCATTTCGTAAACTTCAAATATACAGAGCATCCAGAAAGTATCTTGACACTTTTAAAATATCAAAGTTTTCCTTTTAAATAAAGTGAAACTGAATGACCTCAAGTAATTGAATTTGTTATTATTGTTTTAATATTCATTGCAAGAAACAGTGCAAGTTGGTGTGCATTTTATTGAATTTAAATCTATAATCTAGATACAGCCTAAATTTGGGATTGCATACAATGAATGGCATGACAGATTTATGATGATGTATTGATTCTCCAATGTTTCTTAGAATCTGATTGGAAATTTCTTACTGACTCGAAGTGATGCATGCGACTAATGGTCATACATTAAAATGCTTTAAACATTGTCAAAAATGAAAAATAAATGAATTTTGTTGCATCTTTTATTGAATAATAAAAAATAATATATCTGTCGTGAACTTAATCGTAGATTTTAATCCTTTTTATTCAGGCGCATGACAATGAGTATATACAAACAAAAGCACAATTATTTACAAGGAAACAGAGTATTGTTACAAAAGTCTTTCTGTGGGTGTATGGTGTAAACAGTCCAACACGCAAGATTATGGAGAATGAAGGTTTATTCACAAATGTGCAGGAAAAACACGTAGCACAGGTAACAGGAAAAGAATAATAGATATTGCACAGATTACCAATGTAAACAGACAACAATTCACAAGTAATAATAGTTCAGTACTTTGATATTTAGCAACACAAACAGCCAGCAAATAACTAATAGCGGCAATAACAGCACTTACAATAGCGCCCGGCTCACCAGCTTCCTAGCTCGCACTGCAGACGAAACTCTAAAGTAGTTCCAGTGGATCAACACTGCTACCACTTGGCATCTAACAGCTTACTAGCTCGCACAGTGGGTAGAACTCCAGATACGTTCATGCTCCAAGGTGATCCCAGTTGATCAACATTGCCTCCATCATCCAAGCGCTCTCCTTATATATCTTCCCCCATCAGGCCGTGACGTCACATGGAATCATTTAGTACATTCAAGCATATCTCCTCTACTAATAGAGATATCAAGAAGATTCCAGCACCTTTGAGATCCTATATTTCGTCGCCAAGGTCAGGGCTCCAGACGTGGCTGCTGCCGGTCATCCCATACTTACCCCTGTAAAACTCTCTTTCCAACCTTAAGACTCACATTGCTGGGAAGTGACTTTCTATGTTTGTAACAGTATTTACATTCAAAGGCATAGCAAAATGGTTTGTAGTTGGAATTCCTTTTTAAACATTAAAACTAAACAGAAAACTAGTTGCCATAATCTTAACCAAATGATAAAACATGATAAAATAAACTAAAACAGGAAGTGGATAATATAATGGCAGTGGCAACATCCTCGCACCTTTTGTATTATGGACAAACTTGCTCACGAGCAATACAAAATGTCACTAAAAATAAAGTTAATTACAAATAAAAAATGTTATTCTAAAGACATAGAAAATTAAAGTCATAAGTCCATTAGTTTCACAGGAACAATTCTTCAACCACAACGTGTTTTCTTTACAGTCTGCGATTGTCCTTTCTGATGTGTATCAACTTATGAAGAATGCTTGTTCGAATCAGTGTGCAGACGGTTAGCATTTTCAGTAATGTCGGCAACACTTTCAGTATTTTCTGGTATGCTTTCTGAGATTTCAGTTGAGCTCATTTCTAAGGAGTAGTTTCGTCGAAAGTCCCAAGACTTTCCTTAAAAGTTGTTTAATGATGCAGATCATTCTTTCCCACCAACCTCCATACCATGGCGCTGCTGCGGGATTAAAATGCCATTTGATCTTTTGAATAGCACATTCAGCTATAATTTCTTGCCAGTTGAGATTGCTGAGAGCTCTTGACGTTCCCAAAAAATTAGTTCCGTTATTGGTGTACATAATAGAACTACGCCCTCTTCTAGCAAAAAAACGCTGCATAGCTTGCATAAAGGCCTCAGTAGACAGAGAGTTCACTAATTCTAAGTGAATAGTGCGGTAAACTGCACACGTAAAAATCACGATCCATGCTTTCTCACCTCCTTTCAAGTAGATAGGACCTGCTAGATCAGCTCCAGTCACTTCAAACGCAGCCACATGATTGATTCTGTCAATGGGAAGCGGAGCAGGAACAACTGGCACTACAGGCTTTGATGTATACCTCCTACATGTCGCACATTTTTGAAAAACTTCTTTAACCACCCTCCGGTCCTGAGGAATCCAAAATTGTTGACGTTGATGAGACAGGATAGTTTGTACGCCAGCATGATGAAGTGTCTTATGAGCATAATATATGAGTCTCCTGACAATTGGATTATCTGGCAGAACAGTGGGTCTTACAAAGTCCTCTGGATCTTGTCCAAGGATTAGCCTTGATCAAGCCTTCAATATTTTATTTCCTTCGTAAAACTGTATTGCCTGGGTGTACTTTTCCCGTTTATCCGATGACCATTCTGATTGGATTATTCATATCGGAGTTTCCTCTGCCCTTTGGATTTCTTTGTATGACAGTTCCTTTGTCAATTTGTAAGAATTCGCTCTGACATTCTGCAAAATCTCAATATCCAAGCAGTCATGCGGATAATCCTTGAATAACTGGAAAAGTATAAAAATCTATTTCCAAAATTTTCTTTGGGTTCGATATTCAGGTTTACGACGACAGTCTTTCATCATTCTATCATTGCTTCTTCAGGAAGGGTTATCTCTTTGTATGGCCAAAATTCTGGGCATTCGTAGAGCTATATCGACTTTGTAAAAGTTCAGATCAATCACATGAGCAGGAAGGTAAGTCTGCTGGATTGATATCTTCAGGGACAAATCGCCAATCTTTTACATTTGTTAGTTCTCATATTTCTTTAATTCTGTTACCCACAAATGTATTCCAGGATTCTGTGTTAGTAATCCATCCCAAAACTATCATGGAATCTGTCCAAAAATACGTCTTCAAAGGAAATTTCAAAGCTTCTAATATTGTTGAAGCAATTCTAACTCCAATGGCAGCTCCTAAAAGCTCCAGTCGTGGAATTGTTGGCTTCTTAACAGGAGCCACTCTAGCTTTTGCTAAAACCAGTGAGACTTTCACTTCTTCCTCTTCTTCGCATCGAAGAAAGGCATAGCAAGCATACCCATAAGTTGAAGCATCTGTAAATATCTGCAAGGTGGCCTTTTCTGCACTTCCACATAGTATCCTATGAGGAATTCTGCATTTTTCGACAAGGTCTAAATGTTTAGCCCATCGTTGATAACGCAATTGCTTATATGATGGCAACTCCTCGTCTCAATCCAATTTATTATTCCAAGCTTCTTGGAGTAGAAGTTTCGGCAATAGTGTCACAGGTGAAGTGAAACCAATAGTATCATATATACTGTTAACAATGGAAAGTAATTTTCTCTTTGAAACAATTTCACTGAATCCAGTGTCAACTTGAGGAATAACGCAGTATAGCTCATCGGTTTCTGTATCCCACTTAATGCCAAGTAAGCTTTGACTTTTCTGATCTTGAACTCCGGTGTGAGCCCAACATCTTAATTCAAAAGACTATACATTCATTATTTCCATAGTTTGCGTCTTGAATTGCTCTAATTCTTCGTGGCTTTCAACACTGGTTGTTAAATTGTCTACATAGAAACCTCGCTTAAGTTGCTTGACACTCATCTGAAGAGATTCAAGTTGATATTCAGTTGAATGAAGGTGGTGACGAATACTGGCATTCAAGAGAAATGGGCTGGAAGTCACCTCAAAGTCGACTTGACAATGTCTAAAGAATTCTAATTTCGATCAATCTTTGATATTCCACCACAACAATCTCAAAAAATCACGATACTCAGGTCTGACACTTAATTGCAAGAAAGCTTGTTTAATAGCAGCAATAACTCCTATGGCACCAGTACAAAATCTTAACAGAAGTGGAGGAATCTGCTCTGAAAGGCTATGTCCAACATTTAAGCATTCATTTAGAGAGACGTAACCTGGTCGTTTGAAGGAGGCATCAAATACTGGGCGAACTTTAGTTGTAGCGCTTGATGACTGACCTATGTGAAAGGTAATGGACTGGATTTGAAATTTCGTCTTCCAGTGTAGTTCCTATTATACCATCCCTTTGCCACTGTCTCAAAACATCATCGTAGGCTTTGAAGATATTTTCTTTCAATAGATGTTTTGTTACTGAACGCAGTCTAGATTCAGCAACATCATGCATATCATACACAGGTGGATGGACAGCCAACCAAGATAAGGCAACTTCGTACCTGTGACCTATTTTCTTAACAGTTTCTTAAAAATTGGCTAGAGTCTCGTCTTCTAACAACGTTGTAGCTTTACGTTCTGTGGGATCAACAATATCTAATTTTTCTAATTCCCAAATCTTTGGTATTTCAGAGTTCTGTAAGCAGAGAGTTACCCTGTTAACTACGGTTGTCTTCTTCTCACTTCCCAGAACACTCCAACCAAGGCTTGTTTCAATAGCAGATATACCTGCTTTTAGCACTTCGATTTTCCCTGTTAGAATTTTTTCAAGTACACCAGCCCCAAGTAGCAATCTTAGGGGAGGAGTTTCTTCCCCAGTATCAGTTAAGACAATACCATGGTTTTCAAGTTCAGCCAGCAAATGCTTGTCATGGACTCTTGGAAGTGTTTTGCAGATTTTTGGCTGATCTAGCACTGACACTTGGCATGAAAACTTTCCATCGATTCTCTTAACGTTGATAGAATAATGATAATGTACAGCTTCAGGAGTTTGATTCCCTCTAAACAATCTTTGGGATAGTGTTTCCTTCCCTGAAGGTAAAAGTCTTAAATTCTCTTGCCAAGTCTTTTCTATATAAGAATGATGAGAACCGTCATTCAATAATGCACGTACATATTGACTTCGTCCTCCATTTTTCAGTCGTACAACAAGTGTTTTCAAATAAATCATTTTTGGAGAGGATGGAATTGTAAAGAGTGTGGACGTATTCTCTTCCTTCTTGTCCTGCTTAGGAAAGGCATTCTTACTAGTGTTAAGCAATTCAGGACATAAAATTGCATAATGTGTCTTTAAACAAATGGCACACTGTACATTAGTGTAGCATTTTTTGGCCATGTGCCCGGTTTTGAGGCAAACTAGACAAAGTCCTTTCCGTAAGACAGCTGTCTTCCTTTCCTCTCTAGTCATTGTTGCAGCTTCACCACAATCTTGACTAGGGGGTCATTCCATGTCAAATCAACACAGTTTTTGAACAAAATTTACCTCACCATCTCAGATTTTCATGAAATTTGGCAGAGATGTACTATTGATATAGACTTGTGAAAATACCAAATTTGATCAAGATATGTGGACTCCTTTTTGAATTACAGCCATGTAAATTTTCAAAAATTTGCCCAAAAACAGCAAACGGAAATTTTTTGAATTGCTCTAGGAGCTCTCCTAATTGAGCTGGAGAGCTGGGACAAGTGTCATTTTACAGCATTTTGCATGCTCTTTCCAATGGTACACAACATACTATAGGTTAGTATCCAAAATCTTTTGTCAAAATTTAAATTAGAATTTTAATTTTAAACTTTTCAAAAAGTACATATTTTAAAATTTTCAAATTAATTCCATGAGTATTTTGTATTGTTGTAAATCACCTGGCAAAATATTAATTTGGGATGACAGTGGGTTAATAGTTAAAAAAATTTTAAACTGAAGCGTGTTTTTCATTAATTTCCTGTATTGAGCTGAATAATACAAGAAGGCTAATATTTACACTTCCGTGAAAATAAATATGAATGCTAACCTGAAGGAAGAACACAGTAATTACTCTAAAATAATTAAATCGTACATATTTGTACTTGGCATAATACTAATTAGCTCATACTTTAACAATAAACAGATAACATAATGACATTAAAGATAAAAACACAAATCAATACAAATAAAATTAAAATAAGATATAAGCAAAGCATCTGGAGCATGCTAATGCTGCAAGCAACCGAGATAACAATGAAAATACAAAAAACACCTAACATAATGAATGAAATTCTTAAGAAATTAAGATTGAACAAGGAAGGAGCAGTTTTCTGGACAGCACAAGGAAGAAAAGTTCATCTGATGGCTTCTTTAAACTGCTCCTTCTTTGTTCAATCTTAATTTCTTAAGAATTTCATTCATTATATTAGGTGTTTTTCATACTTTAAAGAAGCTTACAAACATTTCAAAGACAAGTTTCCTTGCATAAAAATTAAATAGGTTTCTCTAAATTTGCTGAGTTGAGACCATAACATTGTATGTTAGCTGGTCAAAGTGGCACATACTCTGTTTCTGTATGCCTAACTTACCAAAATGTCAAATTGATTATAGACAATGCTAAAATGAATACTGTAACAAATGGCAACATAAAAAATTACAAGCAATGGCTACCAAAAGTACTTTCTAACCCATCAACAACTGATTGCAACATATGGCGAACTGTGTTTACTGTCCAAGTGAAACTGAGATAGGTACAATTTTGAAAGAATCCTTTGCTGTAAATTTGATTGAACAAGTTCCACCAATGGTTTCAGTTTGCCAAAGGCAAGTTTCCTAGAGATCCTTTCCTTTCTAAAAACCTTAGAGAAATATTCAGAAAAATGTATTGATTTATTCTGCAGCAAGTTGTCTTTTTTGGTTCAGCACAACTTCATTGCCGAACAACAGGGAGCATTCTTTAATTACAGAAAAGGATATCTCAAAGAGTTTGCTGTCGCATGTGATTTTTTTGAAAATTATAGCATAGCAAGATGAAGCACAGAGGTATCACTGAACAGGTCACAATCCATCCTTTTGCAATATATTTCAAACAGGAAAACGAAGTTGAACATGTTAGTTACGTAGTTGTTTCTGACTGCCTAGAGCACAACACAGTTGCTGTTTACACCTTTAAAAAAACTTCTACCCTTTCTGACATCTAAATTTCAAAAACTTCCAAACAAGATTTTTTTTTTTTTTCAGATGGGTCTGCCACCCAATATAAAAATAAGAAACTTTTTGAACTTCTGCTTTCATAAGGAAGATTTTAAAGTGAAAGGAGAGTGTTATTTTTCGGTCACAACACATGGAAAAGGGTCTTGCGAAGGAATAGGGGATTCAATAAAGAGATTGGCAGCTTGTGCTAGTTTACAATGACCATATAAAAATCAAACTCGAACCCCACGACAACTTTTTGAGTGCACTGTAGAAAATATTACCAAGGTAGATTTTGCCTACTCAACCCAAGAGGAATATGCTGAATCAGAATTGTTCTTGAACAGTCACTTTGATCAAGCATTGGCTATCCAAGAAACCAAGCAATATCATGCATTCATTCTCAAAACTACACCAACATTATTGGTGAAATACTTTTCATATGATTTGCAAGGTTCAGAAAAAGAAGTGTCAAAATATCCAAATAAACTGAAATTAGAAGACATATAAGGTTACATCACCACTGTCTATGAAGGAAACTGGTGGCTCGGCTATGTTTTGCAGAAAAATGAAGAATTTGATTTAAAAATAACTTTTCATCATAAAAGCTAATAAGTATTCTGCCAAAGTACAAAAACATGTACGATTTAATTATTTTAGACTCATTACTGTATTCTTCCTTCAGGTTAGCATTCATATTTATTTTCACGCTAGTGTAAATATTAGCTTTTTTGTATTATTCAGCTCAATACAGGAAATTAATGAAAAACAAGCTTCAGTTTAAAATTTTTTTAACTATTAACCCATTGTCATCCCAAATTAATATTTTGCCAGGTGATTTACAACAATACAAACTATTCATGGAATTAATTTGAAAATTTTAAAAGATGTACTTTTTGAAAAATTTAAAATTAAAATTCTAATTTAAATTTTGACAAAAGATTTTGGATACTAACCTATAGTATGTTGTGTACCATTGGAAAGAGCATGCAAAACGCTGTAAAATGACACCTGTCCCAGCTCTCCAGCTCAATTAGGAGAGCTCCTAGAACAATTTAAAAAATTTCCGTTTGCTGTTTTTGGGCAAATTTTTGAAAATTTACATTGCTGTAATTCAAAAAGGAGTCCACATATCTTGATCAAATTTGGTATTTTTACAAGTCTATATCAATAATACATCTCTGCCAAATTTCATGAAAATCTGAGATGGTGAGGTTTATAGAGTGTTGATTTGACATGGAAATGACCCTAGGATGAAAATTACTACAAAAAACATATTTAATTCTTTCTTGTGTAGCAGCTATAAGAGCAGAAGCAGAAGGAATCTCATTCCTCTTGGAATTAACTACATCTCTTTTAACTTTACCTTGGCACCCAAATCCAGATTGTGCCAAATTTATCATTTCTTCACCATTAACTTCTTGCCTCAAAAAGGCCATAGGATTTTCTAGAGATCTTTGACTGTTTTCGGGAAGCTCAGTGTCATTATTTAAAATGCTCTATGCCTCTCCCAAGCTCTCAAAACTTCTTCAGGAAGGCAAGATTCCACCAGAGGTGATAAGAAGTCAGCAAACTTTTCTTTAGACTTACCCAATGTATCTAATGCTCGTAGATGTGACTCTAGTTGATTGTACAAAGTTGTTAAATCCGCACATTTTCGTTCACTGGCAGCATTTTTCATTACCATCTTAATTAATTCCCTCACGTAAACTTGTACCAGCAAATCTTCTCTGCCAAATCTTTCCTTGAGTAACACAATCGCTTTAGGATAATTTTGAGCCGTAGGTGGAAAACTTTCTATAAGACTGGCAGCTCGAGTTCCAGGAGTAATTGCCTGAGTCAAATACTGGAATTTGTCTTCAGATGGCATCTCTTCATCTTCATGAATTCTAGAAAACTGACTCCAGAATCCCAAGAAAGATTTAATATCCCCATTAAATTTCTTCAATTCTAGCTTAGGTAAGCAATACTTTCGATCACAAGATGATTTGACCGATTCGGACTCAGAATTATTTTCGAAGTTTTCGATTTCGAAGATAAATACCATTCCCTAAAAATTTCGGCCTCATTAAAATCTTTAGAATACTCTTTTTTTTTTTTTTGGTTTTCATTAAGCAACAGTTCAGAAATAGATTCTTGTGTTGTTTCTAAGCGTTGAAATTTATCAGTCAGTTGAGAATTCAATTCACGCAGCTTGATAACATCTATTTGTGATTTCGTAATTTCCTCATCAGTTGAGAATTCAATTCACGAAGCTTAATAACATCTATTTGTGATTTTGTAATTTCCTCATCAATAGCTTTCGCAGTAGTCGTAAATGTCGTGTGCCAAGTTTTACGTTTTAATTTAAATGCTTCCATATCATAAAATACGTAAAGAAAGCAACTAAAATCGTATAAAATAATTTCGTACCTTGTTTACCAAATTCTGTTGAATCATCAGAGTAAGCAAGTCGTATGGACGCCAAGTGTCGTAAACGTAATCGTAGATTTTAAACCTTTTTATTCAGACGCATGACATTGAGTATATACGAACAAAAGCACAATTATTTTCAAGGGAACAGAATATTTACATTCAAAGGCATAGCAAAATGGTTCGTAGTTGGAATTCCTTTTTAAACATTAAAACTAAACAGAAAACTAGTTGCCATAATCTTAACCAAATGATAAAACATGATAAAATAAACTAAAACAGGAAGTGGATAATATAACAGTAGTAGCAACAATATCCTTGCTTTCTTTAAATATTTTTTTTTCATGTGTGAAGATATTTTTCCGATGCATTGCATTGTTTTTCTGTTCAAAATTATGAATTCCTGAATAAATAACAATTTTTGTGTTCTTTTGCTAGAAGCTTAAACAAGTTACAAGAATTATATAAATTCTACCTAATATTAAATTTTAAAAGCAAATTTCTTGCTGATAGCAGATGATTTGGGATTATTTTGAAATATTATACCAGAGTTGTTTATTGTAATGTTCATTTCTAGTATTAAATATACCAGTACTTTTTTCATTAAAGACATCTTGCATGTTATATTTTCATTTCTGATTTTTTTACTGACCTTAGTGCTATAAAATTATAAACTTATTTCTCTATTAAAAATTTTAAGTTAATGTCTTCTTGTAGTGTTATATATCCAATGTATTTTAAAATCACTTCATTTTTGTTTTAGCTTGAACTACCTGCTGAAAGCACTCATTCAAATTTATCTTTGCTACTCAATAAAGATGAGCTTAAAAGAAGTGAAGGTTTAAAGGTTTCTTCAATTGTTTTACCAGCTGAGACTTCTCCAGCTCATGAAAAGGACATTTCACATAATTTATCTCTGATAATTGATGAAAATGAGCTTAAAAGAAGTCAGGCTGTTCATGAATCTTCAAGTATTTCACCAGCTGAAATTACTACAGCGCATGTAAAGAATGTTTCAAATAATGTTAATTCTTGCACTGAAAATAATACTAAAAATATCAGATCTGCTGAAAGCAGTTCTGAAAAAGTTAATGAGTCGTCTAATATTCAGTTGAAAGTTGTCAGCGAAAAACAAATATCATCATGTGTGGGAACTGAGTGTTTATATCCAAAAACTACCATTTTAGAAATAAAAGAAAAATCTTCAGATATTTTGCAAGAGAATAATAAAATTATTTGTGATACAAGGACAGAAATTAAGAATGTTTATCCTAATCTAAAAAGTATACAGCATTATGAAAAAATAGAAGATATTGAAAGTATGCGAACTATCGTCCAAACTTATACTGAAGAGTATACTAACAAGACATATAATGAAGCTGTGAAGAGATGCCATAAATTTGCAGTGGTATGTTTTTATATGAATTAATTTATTTTTGTTTTTAAATAATTTGTTTTGATTTTTAAATAATTTTTGCTGTAGGGAATCCTTAGTCAGTATTTATAGTAATAGATTTATTATATATATATATATATATATATATATATTAAGAAAGAGCTCTTAATTTTTTCTACAATATTTTGTATTATTTGTATGTCAAATGTTTATCATTTTCACAATTACAGCGACAAAAGTCTGTAATTGTATATATACATTGTTAATAAATTGTAGTTTTTTTATAAAACACTTTTTTTAAATTTTTTTCTCTGAGATCAAGTACTTTTTTCCTTTATAATGGCTAAATAACAGGGAATAATTACGCTGCCTGGCAAAAAAAAAAAAAAAAAAAGTTGTAACATAAATTCAAACATACAAATTCTAAACTGTCACAGAATACCTGCTCATTGAAAAATTTGCATAAGTCATTGCCCATTACCTAATTATAATATTGCAGAAGCAGTGTGCAATGTGTCATTTCAAAGCAATAATGATGGAAAGAGTTAAACGCTGTTGCAGAAAGGATGTGTCAAAGTACAAGAAGGGGCAAATTATTGTTCTGCATCAAGTGCAGAAATCCTGCAAAGAGATAGCTGAAATTATCAGCATTGGTTTGCTTACTGTCCAGCATATTATTAAATCCTGGAGAGATGCGAACGAACCAACATCTTCTGTTGGGCTGGAGTCGGCTCATCAACACTATGCAGCAATAAAATGCATTAAAGGATGATACAAATCTTCCTTCATCTATTGATGATCTTGGCAACAAATTGACGCTATTATGGCCAAAAATATGTGTCCAGACATTGCATAAATTGATAGAATCAATGCCAACATGAATGTATGCTGCGATTCATGCCAAAGGTGGTCTGACGAAATATTAGAGTGTGTGACTTTTTTTTCTTCGCCAGGCAGTGTATTTACAGTTGACACTCTGTAATTTAATTATGAGTAGATTATTCATTGAAAATTTCAAATATATGCTTAGATTTTTTAAAAAATTTAACTTAATATGCAGTAGCTCAAAGTAAATTCTGTTTTATCAATATATGTACTGATCATATTGAAATGCGAGACATTATTCTTTATTCACACTGAGGTGCACTCCCTTCTTGAAACTATTTTCCAATGATATGATTATTAAATTGTTGCCATATTACAAGGCAATCATATTGTGTTAACATTACATTATACCATTTTGATAAAAGATCAGTGTGTAGTTTCTGTTTTCCTTAGAATTTACATTATGGAAAGCTGAGATGGAAAATTTCGCTAAATTGTTATTAATTTAAATTTGAGGAAATTTCTGCAAATTTCAGACTTGGTGACCAGATTTGATGCCAAATGTTTGTTTGGGAAGCATGAGGTCTTAAGGCCAGGTGAAGCTTGGTTCTGAAAACTTCCTGAAAGTTCGATCCCTCACGTCGCCTAACTATAAAAGGCAGACAACTGCTCTGAAGTTCAGTTTTCGAGTTGGTCGAGATATTCAACATAGTGAAACCTAGTGAGCTTTGTGATCTTTTGTATAGTTTGCAATCACGTACTTCTTCACATATTTGAGTTTGTGGCTGTATACTGTAAATAATTGACTTATAAATTTAATATTTTCATCCAAGAAACCTGAATTGTCATTTGTGTCTCCTTTCTTTCAAGTGAAAGACAGTACACAGCATAACAGTGCAATTCTGGAGATATTATATGATGAAGTATAAATTTAATGAAAATTGTAGCTTTTAATCTGTGTGTGTGCCTAGTATCTTTTATGCTTGTAAAAAGAAAACATGCATTTTAGAAGCCTATTTCCTTTTTTTTTTGTTTAATAACAATATAACTAAGGAATATTATACTGTGATCCAAGCATTGTCATAGTTGTGATTAACCATTTAATGCTTTTTTCAGTGTGTAGAAAGTTATATATATATATATATATAATTTTATATTTTCCCCTTTCTCAAATTTGCATTTGTAAATTCATAATTCGTTCGTTTGCATTTAAGTAATTTGAAAAAGTTGCTTTTTTTTTTTACAGCAGAAATCTTTTTAAAGTTTATAATTCAAATTTCTTTGATTAATATTTGAAAATATGGATACTTTGATAAATCATAGTTTGAAGTAAAAACCTTTAGAAAGTTTAATGAATGGTTTTACAGGTTTAATTCTGCCTTTTTTAATAGGAGATTGAGGAGGCCTGAAACTTCATCTAGTATTTGAATAAAAACTTAAAAGCATGAAAAAAAACCTGAAATATAAGAATCTGAAAATTACATTTATTTCTAATTTTCATGAAAATTATAAATAAATGTATTGCCTAATTCCAATATTAAGTTTAGTTTCCTCACATTATTAATATGGTTATGAGATCTTTCTGCATGTATTCTATCTGGATAGTTGGTGGTCATGCTTTCCCAATATATTTTAAAATAAGGTTGATTGGTTAGTTAGGCTTTTATGGTGCAAGGGTCAGATATGGCCATGCTGCACCAAATATTTTAAAATAAAATTTTGCAAATTGTTTTTTATTTTAGGATTGTTACTTCTTTTTTATTGATTATAAACCAAAAATTACTAAAATTATTTAATGTGAAGAATTTGTTTTCTATTTTTTTAAATCTTTTTTTATGTACATATTTCATTTTAGTATTGTATTGTTTTCTACTGTATTATTTGAACTTATGTAAAAACTTTACTGTTTACTTCTATCCAACAGGCTGTATCTGGCATTGAAAATTACCCCTTATTTGAACTTGCAAAGGAATACCAAAATGCTAGAAAGATGTCTAATGAAGCACGTGCTAGACTGAAATACTTAAATTCAAAGCTTAATGTTGAAAAAACCAATTTATGGAAACTTACAAAAAACGAGGCTTCTTCCAGGGTATTTTTTCTTTTTCTTCTCCTTACTCATTTTTAGGTATATAGATGATGTATAAACTATTCCTTTCATCATTCATGCACTAGCAGCATTTTGAAATGTTTGCAAACAATCCCATGAGGAGTTTGTGAAAACTTTTGGAACACCTCTTTATATTCAGATGTAAACATTAATTTGTATCTACTGTGTGCATTTATCAATCTTATTAAAAACAGATTATTATAAATGTGTTATAACATGTAAATAATATAAAATCCAGAAAGTAATGCGATTGAATCAAGTAACCGTCGCTTAACAAGAAACACCATCTATCTCAATTTTTTGAAATTTTCAAATAGGAAGGAAATACTCAATTTTTTGCAACCAATAACGAATTTTTTTTTCACATCTCGTAGGAACATGCGGCCTCATGTTTATATCAGATGTTAAAAAAATTCAGAAATACTGGTTGTGAAAAATTGAGTATTTCCTTGTTAAGCGATGTAATATAACATTCTTTTAGGGTCAAATAACATCTCATAGTTGATTATTGGAAATCGATGAAGTAAAAATATTGGAACTTCAAACATATCTAATAATATGAAATCTAACTGCCGCAAATATTTTAGAATGCAAGTTGTGTAGAAAATATTATTTCAGCATCATATTCTGTTTTTTATAATTATTATAGTCTTTTTAAAGGTGCTTGAAATAGATAAAAAAAAAGTTGTAATTTTAGCGAAAAATATAACAGAACTAAATACAGCATACAGATACTAACAGCGAAAAATATAAAATAACTAATATAACAGATTTCTTTTCATATCAAAGTAAATTAATAAGGCCAGAAGTCATACGGCTAAATGAGCCTGTATTACTCATTTTATACTTCATAAGTAACACCTATATTGCTATTTCATGCTTAATATGTACTATTACTGTAATATCATGTATATATTGTTTATAAAGTTTGTATTCCTATGATGGCATCATTATGATTAATGGCCACTAATGGTATAGTTGTGTTTTCATCATGTAAATAAATTCATCTTCATTTTAAACTCGCATCTTCATTTATCTGAAGCATGAATAATCATAAAACATGGTGGCAGCAAAGAAAAAGCTCACACAAGGATAAATTCCCATTAAAAGGAATCTTGCAGCACGAAAAAAGATAAAGAATTTCTTGAATGGCGAAATTCTAAATGGCGACACCCGCTTACCAGATTCCGGCACCAGAAGTCTTTTCATTCCAAAATGAAGATTTGAGTAAATGGATAGCAAGATTTGAAAGATTCAGAACCTCATCTGGATTGATTAACAAGCCTGAAGCAGAACAGGTAAATTCTCTTTTATATTTGATGGGATCACAATCCGAAGAAATATTTAGCACTTTCAGTTTCGAGCAAACTGAAATTGATTCATACGAAGTTGTTGAAGCTAAATTTGAAAGCTATTTTATTCCAACCCGTAATGTAATTTATGATCATCATAAATTCTATATGCGGTTGCAAGAGGAAGATGAAGCAGTAGAATATTTTATTACTGCACTCTGTAATTTGGCACAGAACTGTAAATTTCTGCCAAGTTTTGATGCTGAAGCTATCCGATATAGAATTGTTTACGCGATAAACAAGTATCAGAAAAATTGCAGCTAGAAGCGGGTCTCATGCTGGAAAAGACAAGCTGAAAAAATTAAAAAACAGCAACTATTTGTTACAAATCATGAGAATAAGATGCCAAATTCGGCAGATAAAATAACAGTGAAACAAATTTCAAAGTTTATTCCTTAAAAAGGTAAACAAAATGTCTACTCCAAACGAGAAATTTAGAGAAGTGGAAATGGAAATAAAACTCAAATTAGTAAGTTTAGAGAAAATTGTTCCAAAACAGAAACTCTGTGGAAATAGTAAAATACATCTAAAAGGACAGTCTCCAGCTAAAAATGCCATATGTAACGCCTGTAAAAAGAGAGGCCATTAATTCCAGGGTTTGCAGATCACATGTAAAAGTGAATGCTCTCGCAGAAGAAGAAAACATATCATCATATCTTGGAAATTTAAGGAACTCTTCTTCTGAAGTCAAATGGAGAGTAATTGTTTTGGTTGATACCAAACTACTTCATTTCAAAATTGTTACTGGTTCTGATCTCACTGTGATTTCTCGGAGGACATTCCAGTCAGCTTGGGGAAATAAGAAAAAAACTACAGGCCTTCAATAAGCAAATTTTTTTCGGTTGAAAGCAAATTAAAGGTTCTAGGACAATTTCAGGCTAATTTTCAATATTGTAAACAACATTTCATAGGAAATATTTATGTAGTTTCAAATTTACATGTATCGCTTTTAAGCGGTACAGATTACGAAAAATTAAAGTTGATTGCAAAAGTAAATGAACGCTCTTCCAGCAACTGATAAAAGACCATTAGAAATTTGACAAGCTCAACATGAAGATGAAGTGTGCATTCAGTTGTTTAATTTTGTTCAAAAAGGCTGGCCAGAGAAAAATGCTTTGCCTACACATTTGTCAAGATATTGGGAATATAGACATTCTATCAATATCCAAGATGGATTGCTTATGATGAATGCAAGATTAATAATTCCTGAATCCATGAGATCGGAAATTTTGAAGGCAATTCATGAGGGTCATGTAGGTATAACCAAATGCTGTACCAAGAGCAAAAGAGAGTATTTGGTGGCCTTGTCTCTCAACTTAAATTGAGAGAATTATATCATCTTGTGATTCATGAAGTAAACAGCAAGTGTATCATAAAGAACTAATTATTAAGTCCGAATTTCCAGAACACCCATGGCATTGAGTAGGTGTAGATTTATTGAAATTAAAAGACAAATGGTGTGTAATAGTCGCAGACTATTATTCAAGTTTCTTTGAAGTGGCTCTACTTGAAATCAAAAGGCACAAACTGTCATCAATCACATGAAGTCCAAATTTTCTAGACATGGCAGCCCAGAAATAATTCGAAGTGATTGCGGATCTCAGTTCTGAACAATTGTGGAGACAACTAGAGATTACAAACTATTTTCAAAAAGGTACAGATTTAGTATTGTAACTTCAAGTCCCAAGTATTCTCAAAGCAATGGATTCATAGAGTCCATGGTTAAAAATTTCAAGAAGCATTTTGAAAAATCAGTAGATGAAGATCCTTATCTAATGATGCTGATTTTGAGAACAACTCCTTTAGAAAATGGTTACAGTCTGTTGAACTCCTGATGGGTCGTTAACTAAGAACCAATTTTCCTGTGGCAAAGAAAAGTCTCATGCCAAAATTCCAGAACCAGAGGATATAAGAAGAAAAGAGCTCAAATATGGAGTCAATCAAAAGAAATATTATGACAAGCATCATAGAGTTAAAAACCTCGGAAGAACGTGAACCTGGACAAGTCGTCTGGATTACTGACCAAAGATCCTATGGGTGGATAAAAGCAAATCATGCTGCTCCTCGATCCTACTTGGTAGAAACTCCTAGAGGTATCATGCAACACAATCGTTTCCATCTTCGACCATCTTCTGGGACAATTGGAATATGATCAAGATGATACAATGAGAGAAATGCCAGATTTCCCAAGAGGCTCCTCGCCTTTTCCATTTCCAGATGAGATGCCAGGATCTCCAAGCCTATCACACTCTTTTCCAACAACGCCATCAACATTTAGTGCACTGAGGAGTCCTGAGCAGTTTTATAAAACAAGGAGTGGTCGGACGGTGCGACCTCCAGACAGACTTGATTTGTAACTGAGGGAGGAGGTGTAATATCATGTATATATTGTATATAAAGTTTGTATTCCTATGATGGCATGATTATGATTAATGACCGCTAATGGTATAGTTGTGTTTTCATGTAAATAAATTCATCTTCATTTTAAACTTACATTTTCATTTATCTAAAGCATAAACAACCATAAAACAGTTACTGTGTCACATATCAACCATATATATTTTGTTTCTGTAGCATGATAACTTCTTAAGAGATTAAATTATGTTTATCTCTTAGTTTTTTTTATTATAGATATAATAACTTATTTGACTGATATGGTAGTTGCATAGCCAGCAGATTACATTGTGCTATAAACAAATCAAAATGTGGGTGAAATGTGAATAATATCAGTTATGTGCAAACAATTGTAATGGATGTACATATTCAAATTTTGTGTAACAATTTATCTATCTGAAAATACTTAGGAGACATACTTTAATTTTGAAATTATTATTTGTGTATTTTTTTTCTTTCTTTTGATTGGTTTTTGTTTAGTAATGTAAAGCGGTCATGTGATTCTAATGTCCCCATTACATTACTAAACAGAAACTAAGCTTCCTATCCAACCAGCTGTTAAGGATTCGAAATTCATTATGACACCTAAAGTGTAAATATTGTGTTGTGTTTTAATTAACCTCTGCATGTGTGGTTGTGTTATCCATAGTTTCTAAGAAATCACTTGGAAAATGCCTATTGTTTTGACAGTTATTTTATAACATGGGCATCTGTTGCTATTATGATGTCCAAAACTTAGTGCACAGAATGATGAAAGGCATGACATTTTCTTTTTAAGTAAATCTCTCCTTTTGGTTCCATATCTGTCATCCTAGCAGATCATGCGAGTTATACTTTATGCATTGCTGCATCTGGCTGACATTTGATTTATGATAAAATTAGGGATGTAACGAATAGTGATTTGGCCGAATACCAAATATTCTGCCAAATTTCAGGCCGAATATTCGGCATCTGAATATCCACTTTTTAAAAATATTTCACTTTTGATTAGAAATAAAATATTTCTCCAATTTTAAATAAAAAAGTTTAAATTAATAAAATTTATTATTTACTAGCAGTACACGCACAGCGTTGTCCGTGGAATCAGGACTTCAACAAAATGGGAAAAAATTCCCACAATGAAACGAAAAAGTTTTGAAAACAAAATCAAAACAAAAGATACACATTATTGATTTTCCTGCTTATTTTTCCTTGCAATAATGACATTTATCAAAGCAGAATTGTATATATTATTGAGTTTGCCCACTTATGATGTCAGCTGCCAGAAGGAATCGGATTGTTGAAATGCATGCCAGGAATGACGCAGGAAGCATATGACGTCACCTGCCGCGAGGAAGGTGAAGACCAGCCAATGAAATTGCAACAATGCATTCTGGGATCGTCCGGAGAAACTATCACTGTTAAATCTCACTAGCATAAAACCTGTTTGAACTGTTCAGGGAAAAATTAATTTAAAAAAAAAAGAACGGAAAAAGATATTTTAACCATTCTTGTTTTAAATCCGACAGAAACATTCCAGTTTACAAGTTGAAAAAAAATGTAAGTTATAGAGATGTTGGAACGTCAGATGCGAGAATTTGAAGAAATCCTTATTAAAAATTACCATAGAAGTGACTATTTTTCAAAAATTTCTCAAAATTCAGTAAATTAGGTTAGACATATGAAACATACTTCATTAGAACGGAAATTGTTTTCTCTTTCCGATGGTATATCTTTTTTTTCCCGTACAATTATCCAAAACTGTGATGTTGAGAAATTAGTGCGAAAAATCGCCAAAAACAACACAAAATATTAAATAAAAAATTTTCTAGAAAAAAATTTAAAATTTGCGCTTAGAGGTGCATTTAGTCGCCATTACGACCACCTGTGTGCCAAATTTCATGGCTGTGAGTGCGATAGATTCGTCTGGACATCACACTCACGACCATTCACTCATTGCCTTTTATAAGTATAGATTATTTGTATTTTTTAAAAATATGTTAACATCTTGATGCATTTTTTGTAACATTTTAAACTATTTTAACTCCGATAATACGAAATGATTAACCCTCTACATTTTGGAATTGCTTCACAGAAATAAATGTCATCATTACAGAACATGACAATGACAAACACAGAAGAAAATTAAGTGGATAAATTAAAATTATTTAGAATTAAATTGCTATTTTGATAAAACTTTTAACAGATGGGATGGAGTGTCCACTTCATTGGTGGAAAAAATGCAAAAAATGTCCAAGATTTGTGAATTAAGCAAGAAAATAACTTTCAGCTCCTGTAAGCACAATATATGAACATTTGAATGGTGATTGGAAAAAGGATAATATTCCACTGGAATGTTATCTCTTTACAGTCACCCAATCATTTATTTTCTGAATCTGGAAATATATAAAAAGAAATGGATCATACTTTTTTCTTGAAAATACTGATAATTTATTGTTTTTGCATAAGAATTTCAGGCTTTACAGTGATAAATGATGTGCAAGATTATTAAATACACCAAATTTACTTAAAATCGAGTAGGTGTCAGGAGATATTTTTGATAATAAATGTACTGAAATGTATTTCTGCACATTATTCTTTGTTAAATATATATAAAAGCACATTAAAAAAAAATATATCCTGAAATTATTCGGCCGAATATCTGTTTAGTATCCGGTAGACCAAATATTCGGCAAAAGGGCCGAATACCGAATAGTTGCCGAATATTCGTTACATCCCTAGATAAAATGATTTGTTAATTGCAAAATATCAGTTGTATTATGAAAACTGGACAATATAAAAAAAAAGTATGGTTTGATGCTCAACAAGCATAATCGGTATATCTTCTTTCTATATTTGAGTCCTGTTGAAGACCTCTGTACTGTTTGCAATAAGTACAGAAAATTCCATTTATGTATGTTGTTTTAATCAAGCTGAGTTGTATTGACAGTTATATCATTTCTTGTATTGTAAATCATTTGCATGATAAATGTATATTTTTTATTTGTCTTTTATTGTGCTCTTTCTTTAATGGATATTAATGTTGAATTAAGCAAATTCAATAATATTCCAATATATACTCATTTTTATTTTACAAAGTGAGGATTTGAAATTTTCACTTTTTATTCTGATAATAGTAAGCAACAATAACAAATTAATTGGAATACAAAAATAAGATACATTAGTATATGGAGACCACTTGCAAGAATTTGAGATTTTTTTTAATGTTGTATTTGAAGAAATAGTTGAGCTTTTATTATCCATTTGATGTATTTTCCCATAATTGTGAGATTTTATTTAAACCTCATTGAAGTCTCTTAATCTTTAATTCTAATGATAAATAAGATCTAAATTTTAGTTTTATACTTTTTCCCCCTGTAAAGATAAATATTTAAAGATAGAATAACAATTTAGATTCTGTCTTATTTTTTATTATGGTGTTCAAGTAGCTATGTAACGAAGTTTTCTCATGTAATATTTTTAATGTGTTTTAAAAAAGTATAACTTTTTTTCTTTTAGGGTTGTTGTGAAGATGGCTCTAATGTAACAGTCTCTAAAACATATTTTGTGAAAGAGCTAGATGAAAGTAAATTCAGTGAAGTTACTGAGTTATTGAGAGAATTAGAAGAAGTTGTACTTTCATATGCTTTTTACTCTTACTCTGATGAGTTATCAAAAATGAAAATTGAGCAGTATGTTTACAACATGCTTAATTACTTCAATTCTTCTAATGATGATGGTAAGTTATTCATTAAAGTTATTTGAAAGAAAATTTTGAAAATGGAACATAATTTTGAAGGGAGTGTTTAAATTTGGCAAAAAAATTACCTAACTCCTTGTTGAAAGCTTTTAAAATTAAAAATAAAAGCTCGTCTTGCTTTCACTGTTGTAATTATTTTAAAGAAATATTTTAAGGTACATATGTTTCTTCTGTGATTAAATAGCTATGTAACACTTTTTTATTCATATAACTATAAATGAGTATCATGTGCATTATAAAACACACTATTATCATTCCAACAAGATTTTACAAAATTAGTATTTTCACAGCTTACAATGAATGCTAGGTCATCTTTTTCAGGTTTCTTGGAACAAATTAAATTGAATTGAATTATTTTGCTGTTCTCTAAACAAAATAAATTTAATAATTTTACTTATTGCTGCCATTTTTATTTATTTGCTTTTAATTTTTTACTTTTTATGATGATTTAATGCGCTATTGCTCACTGCATGATTTTAATCTCTTTTAACAGGAGTAAATCTATCACATGTCACCTTTTCTACAGATTAATCTCTAATATTAATAAAGATGAATGTCTGTTGGCTGTGTACAGAACAGACCGTAGAACATAGAGCTACCAAATTTGGCACAGATGTACTTTGGATGCTGAAGATGTGCACCTCGGAGCCGTTTTTTAGAAAAATTGATTAAAATTTAAATTATTTAAAAATTCAACCAAATTTCTTCGTTTTCTGCCAATAACTTCTGAATGAATTGATGCAGATAAAAAAAAATGTCATTTAAATGAGCAAAAAATTATCTTTCCAATGGTATCAGCTTTATTATTGTATGGAATTTTATCTATTTTTTATAAATTTTTAAAGTCATCAGAATATTACAGTCATGGCTGCAAGAGTACAGATTGGCGTAAAGTAGGTGGGGCTAAGAGCTGTTTGTCAACGTCGCTTGTGTGTGCTGCAAAACAAAGTTAAGCCTAATAGATAAGAATAGTAAATTAGCTGAATAATAATTAGTTCAATTTTTGTTAGAATCATATTATTAGTAATCGTCTCTTTACAGTTTATAGATACTACATTTCCTTTCTTCAGCATTCTTTGCAACCCTTTTCCCCATACTCCATGACAACTGCCTTAAACGTTCCCTGACGCGGTTCCTAAAGCGCAGGAGGTTAGACGTGCACCTCCCATCTTTTCAACTTGGGTTCAAATCTTGCCCAATTTTTGCCTTCGTTAGTGTCGACAAATACTTCTTCAGCTTCTCTTCCTCTTTTTATGCATACCTAAAAGGAAGCAGATTTAAATTCTTCCAATACTCACATTTAACTTTTACTTATTTTATACTATTTTCTCAGTAATTTTTAAACATCTCTTTTGAGTTTTAAAATTCTCTCCTCATTTAAATGTTTCATTTCTATCCACTCAAAATGCACATTTTTATTATCTTGCCTGTACACTGTTAAATGGTGATATGATTTTTTTATATTTTACTTTGCTCTACAGAGAGAATAACTATTAACCGAACATATGCCTGTTTTACTTCATTTTTTATTATTAGCTATTATTTGGCAATTTGTGTTTTTATAGTTTATAGATATTCAATTTCTTAGTGTGTGTTTGTTGTTTTGTTATGCACAGAATTATTGTTCAAGATTTTTTTTCAAGCATTTCAATTCAATAATTATTTTATTTATAAATGGTTGTTTTTATTGATTAGGTTTAAATGGTTATCGTGAATTAAGTTTTGCATTTCTTAAATTGTAGTCAGTTCTGATCTTTTACAAAAAAATTTTTTAGTTATTTTGAATTTTAATTAGTTTTAATATGTAAATTATTTTTATCTGCGAAATGTAATTATTGTACTTCAAATTTAAAATCTTTTCCATTTTAAAAAAAATCTTTTTACTTATCATTTTTTACAGTTAAATATAAGGGATTAACTCAAAATTCATTACATGCAAAAATATCCTGTACATTTTCGTTTTGTGTATAAAGAATTTAAATTAACTGTTCACTGTTTTTTTTTTAAATTCATTTCTTTGTCCTTATTACAATTATTGCTTTCAGCTTACAAAAATTTAAATGTTTTAAATTGCCTTGTTATTATTAACTAGAAAAATAACCCATCATGGTATGACAGGTGCAAATTGCCTCTTCATTCTAGAGATTTCCCGTCAAATTTGACATGTTTAAATAGATATATATGCGAGAGAAATGTTTAACATTGATTGAAAACAAATAAAATAAACATGTTTTATGACAGGAAATATATGCTTTATGATAGGAAATATATATTTTTTATTTACATATTTCTTTATTCAAAAAATCTCTCGGTCTAAAAAAAAAAATCTAGAAAATCTAGTAGATATAATCTAGATAGATAGAAAATCTAGTTTCAAAACAAAGCACTTCTCTGCTCGTCAAACGTTGTCAAAAAATATCAAATTATATCATCATGATTGCAGTAACTAATGAGATACATCGTGGCATCCAAACTATATCATGCACATGATATACCACTGATGTAATTTACTACTTTCTATTGGAAAAACGGAAATTAATTTGAAATATATGATTAATATAATTTAAAATTTCTCGGGAACTATTGATCATAGCGAGATAAATTTTATATCAGTCGATAGAAAATTTTGTTTCACTATTTTAGAGCTATTAAATTTGAAATTAGAATGACAATTACTCTTTTAAATTTAAAATTACTGAAATTTAGGTTCTTTAACAATGAAATAATGCTGTTTAACATCTCGCAGTGATATGGCTCGAGTTTTATTGTTGTGACTCCAGAGTGTTACCGAGAGATCTGGGCTATTGTATTAGTAATACAAGATTGGCGAACCAGCTAGTCGCCATAGGCGGCTAGTTTAGAATAAATCATGAATTTGTTTCTCCAATCAAAGGAAATTTTCATTTCACCATCTGTGTAAAATTCGCATATCATATTTAAGAAAAAAACATGCTTGTATATATTGTCCATACTGTTTATGTGTTTCATATTTAGAAGTGTCGTAAATGGAGTTATGAAATAATGTGTTGTCTTATTCTATTTATTAAAATAAGTTTTATATTTTCTTGTATTTCATATAAATCCTGTAGTCCTTTTTTTTTTTTTTTTTTAAACAGAGTATTGACTTCTAAGAAACTCAAAATTTGGTGTTAAAAATTGTTCCTGAAACTTAAATTATGAATATGTTTCACATTATGTATTTTTACTCCTTTCAGTTTTTTTTTTTTTTTAATTTTGAAAATTCTTTCATTGTAGGATTTGATAAAAAGGATGTTTTAAAAAAATGCATCAGTGTTTTGTTTCAATACCAGAGACAATCCACCAAGGACAAGTCATTCTTAGAAAAATGTCAGAAATGGTTGAAATTACTGGTGAGATATTTTTATGTGCTCAATTTTAGTATATTAAAGCAGAGCGCTTTGAACTATTCAGTTTGTTTTGGAACAGCTTAACTAATTCTGGCTCTTGCTCCGTTAAACTACCAGCAAACAATTAATCTTGAACTCTTCAGATACTAATAGAAGAGAATTTGGGGTTTGCCAAAATTTTGGTAACGCTTTGCAATGAATAGTGCATTTTCATGTGTGTGAGTAAAATGTACTTCTTGAAGGTATTTGTTAGTTGATAAATAATTTTTGTTTAAAAAATTGTCATGTTTTGGACATAAAACAAGATAATAATGGTTTCACCTCAATACATGCTGTTATCAGCTGTGCCCAGTCTTCACTAATGACTGTTAAAAGAGGAAAAGTGTGTAATGCCTTACAATACAAAAATATTTGTCTTTCAATTTTGTTCATTTCATAAGACAATTAATATTTGCTGGTAGTTACATTTTTTTATTCAACATGTGCACTAGCTGATGCCTACTACGTAACTAATTGTGTGGCAACAAATTTTTCAAATTTATTAGTGTTCATAAATATTGAATCCAAAATTATTATACAAATATTAAAATATTAACATTGTTGATTTGGATTTTATTTATACACCAGGGAAAATAAATGATTTTAAAAGATGTATCTCTTACCTCAATAAAGTGCTAGGTATTTTTATATTTAATTTATTCCAGTTTCTGATTTTTAACTCTGTTGTTTATAGGTACATGTATTACTACAAAATGGAAATCGGTCTGACTATTTATTCATAGTTGACCACATTATAAGATGTCCAAATGGCATTCATGCATGGGCTTCGCAACTGTTACAATTTCCTGGATCCATTCTCTGTACTGAGGAAACTAAAGACATTTTAGGCTGTCCTTGCCTATACTATACTTTGCTAGTCTTGTATCTTGTTTTAAACCCTGCTCCGTATGTATAACTTTTATCCCTTTTGTCATGGTATTTATGAATATTGAGTCAGATCATTAATGCAATGTAACTGAAAAGTAAATTATCCAGAAATCAATTAACCCTTTGTGGCACAGTGTGCCATCTGATAGCACATCTAATTTCACTCGCATCTCAATTGTTAAATTCAACTATAAATGGGAAAGTAATAGGTTTTGGATAGGGCTAATAGTACTCCTTTTAGAATATATATATAGCAACCTTATGAAATTTCATTTCGGAATAGGAATTATTAGAGATAAAGTTTGGGAAAATTCCTTAACTCAGCGATAGGAAATTTCTTCAGTTCTGGATGTTTACAATTTTAGCAAATTAACTCGAAGATTTTCTTCCAATATTCTTGAAATTTTAATTTATGATTTTCTGTAAGATTCAACAATATTTTTTGAGTATATCAAGTTGGATGTATCTAAGGGGGTTCTCATATGAGGGGGGTGACCCCAAAGGGGGACGACCTTCCCCTTCAGAATGAAGTAAGTTTTTTTTAAAAAAAAAAAAATTGTAGATTCTATGTCTAGACAATAAACTAAACTCATTCATGATGTTTTTCATCATATTTCAAAAAATTTAATGCCTTGCTCTGCAAAGGGTTAAAGGATTATCAAAAAGAATTAATGATTTAAAAAGCAATGCATGTATTTATTTTTTTTCCAGTTTCATGAAACTTGTCATGTAGAGTTGAATATGGGTTAATTCTCAAGAAAAGATCATTCACAGATTTCTTGTTGCAATTACTTTTTGAATGAGTATTATGTTGTTGAAATTTATGTTAGTGATTCATACTAAATCCTCTCTCAACTTCTGTTACTGGGTTTCTCACAAAATAATAGTTCATCCTTTCTTCCGTATATTTTGTTCACACATGAATTTTGTGATCTGAAAGCATTTCCTTTTCCTTTCAAGATTTTATTAGCACCAATATGCGCAGTTCTACTAACAGTCACAATTTAAATGATTCATAGTATTTTACTGTAAGTTTATCTGTGATTTTATGCCAGATTTCAAAAAGTTTCGTATCTTTTGCCTTGATAACTAAAACTGCATGTTATCCTAAAATGCTAGCTACCACATTATATTGGCTTCTAAAGGATAATGTGGACTGGAGGCAAAGTCTCAGCCATAGGTTAGAAGGTTCATGGGTTCTACCAAAGATCTGCCGAGTAAATATATGTGGTGTAGGCTAAATCTGTTAAGGGTCAAATGTCCTTACATAGGTATGGAAATGTAGAAAGTGGGTGGTTCGTCTCTAAATAGTCCCTAATGTAACTTCAAAACAGGATGCTAATCTAATCAGCTATCAATCACTTATACTGGCACATAAATAGTTTAATTAATGTATTCCCCTTTTCAGGAGTTCTTTATTTTGTATATTTGTTTAGCTGTTATTTTTCATCTTGGAGCTGATTTTCCAAATGCACTCATTTTTAGAATAAAAATATTTTTACGATTTTATATTTTATTTTATTTAAGGTCTAGTTGGTATTAATAGAAGAATTTTGTTATTTCATCGGCAGAAATCTTTAATTCAATATATAAATTTGTGTAATATTTGAAAGCGAATCTCTCTTCGTGCATTCAATGAATGGTAGACTAGTAATAAAATCTCAAAACTGAATGATTATTTCTGTTACCTTTTTTAAAAATTTTGGAAATAAATTTAATCATTTTCTTTTTATTAACTAATCCTTATTATTACAGTTTTTTAATGTAATTCAATGTAAAAAATATTTTGAAAATTATTTCTTTTTGACATTTTGAAATGAAATATTCTCTGTCTTTTGGGAATATTAATTGTTCAGTTTTTAAGTTGTATAGTTTATTTTTCATGATATCAGTTTTTTATTGCATTATTTGTGTTCATAATGATCTTTAATTTTTAGAATTTAAATTTCTAAGTATATCATTGTAAACCAGCAACTGAAACTTCCCAATCTTAAAAAAATAAAGACATGTTTGCCTGGTGGCAGAATATTGCCTTTAGGATAGGAGGGTTACAGGCTCTAAAGCTGATCTCGCCAAAGATTTGATGAGTTCATGGACCTGAGTGTTCTATGTTGACTATGCTTAATCCATCAAACATCCTACCACTGGTGTGGTACAGAAGTTTGGAGAAGTAGTGCTGGGGTAGGAGTGGTCCTCATCGTTTGACCACAGTTCTGGCTTGTCCCAAAATAGCATTTGTGTAGCTTCAGAGGATGATATTCATCTAGCAAATGTGTATAAGATAAACACACACACACAAGTTTTTCCAGTTATGGTTTCATACATCAATTGTTCTAGACAAATATGTAATTAATTATATAGAAATTAATAACCTGAATTAATAATATAGAAACTGATTCCTATGAAATAGTATCACCATCAATTGGTAATGATGTAAGCAATAAATTTCATGGAATGAAATTGGAAACCTTACTTTCTAATATTCCCTCATAATAAGATATATTTTCGTCTTATCTGGATGCCTTAACTTCTGACATATGGTTGCATAATTGCTTTTATAACAATAAGGGTGACCTTCTGTATTGGTTTGAAAAAAACATTTTGTGCTTATGATTTTTTCTTCTCAGCATCAGTCAGATCCATTAATAATCTATATTTCAATTATCACTTACTGGTAATTTAGCTTGTGAAAAAATTTTCTGTTTGTATGGTTGCTATTGATTAAATTTTCTAGAAAACTAATTTTTCTCATTATATTTCATGATTATTGCTTTTCTTTATAAGTAGTTTTACTCTTAAATTATAACATTTGCTTCTTTTTTGCTTTAGAGATCGTGACTTTTTCTTGAGGAATGTTAAAAGAAATGCATCTGATTCTACTGGTGGGGAATTTACTTTATTGGATTCAGATGGGGAAGAAGTAATTACTTTTTGTTTTATGTTCTGTGGTATTTGCTTGTGCAAACTATGATTCATGACTAACTTGCAGAATATTAATCCTACATTGGCTATGATTGTTATGAAAAGATTTTTTATATTGGAATAAATTAATAAGCATTCATTCGTTATAAAATGAGCATGCATGCAATATTTTAAATCATTTTCAAAATTTTTATCTAAAGAATGTAATTAATATTATTTTCAGTAAGATTTTAGGTAGCATACTGTAGTGAACCTTTTCTGTCAGAAAGAGTGACTGATTTTTTTATTATTTATTTAAGGAAGAACTCTTTGAAGTTGTTCGGAATTGGACAAATGAGGACATCATATCCTTGTTAAACCAAATTTCAATTGCAGGATTATACAACCACATTTTATTTGAAAATAAAGGTATGTAATTAGTTGAAAGGAATCTAATTTTCAATTATTATTTGAACTTCTTAGTAAAATCGTTTTTTGGATATTATGTAGGTCAGTCAAGTGTGGTCAAGTTTCCATCAAAAGAACGAATTGTCAGAATGTTTGCTTTTTCCACTTCACTCGTTAATATCCTATTTTCTGGCTTGACTAGCTATTGTAAAGAAGAGTTCACTACTTCTATTGAATGTATTTGCAGTATGATAAGGTTTGTAAACTTTGTATTTCAAAAGATTTGTGGAACCAAATAATTTTTTGAGTTACTTTACAAAAAATTCTAGTGAACCTTGCATTGAATATGTTTGCAATATTCTTATGTACTTTTTTACCTATTTCAACTTATAAATATTAAAATTCAAGTATTAAACTTTTAATTTAACCTTTAATTGAAGTTATAGACTGATACATATTTATCAGTGTCCAAGATAAAATATTTACTACTCTTCTTGTTTATTAAAAATATCAATTGACATTATTCTTGTATTTTATGTTAACTGCTAACACAATAGTTCATTGTTGTTGAAGAAAGGTGATTATATGCAGGGTGGTTATAATTGGTGCTAATAAGAGGTGTTTTCAGTCTGACCACTGAAAAACTGTTGCAACTAATAAATCCGAAATTAGTGAGCATTTGTTTCAGTAATGAATGATCTATTCAGATCCTGGGCACTGAAGTTCTATTATAAAAGAAATATTTAGTTCCAAATAGATCTTCATTTCGAAGAACTGACACTATATAATTGCTTCAATCATCATATTTCATGCAACAAGGTAAAGTATGCAAATTTCACTCTTTGGAAAATATCAGATTCATGAATATTATTAGTTTTGCACTCCATTTTCAAGGCTGTTTTTGAGTATTACTTTTTGCACTGCTTTGTTTAAGAGGTAGTGTAGTGGTTTGCTTATAAAGTGCTTTATTATCAATAAAGCAGTAATGCTTCTGTTACTCCTCCATTATTCCACACAACTAAAAGCTTAAGAGGTAGGATGACAATTGCGAATTTGTGGTAGAGAATTTTACATTTCGAAGAACTAGTACCTTTGCATTATCAAACCTACCAGTTTGATGATGCAAAGCCACATCAAATGACAGATAGGAGCATGTTCAACTGCAGTTTTGAAAGCTAATGCTAAGCAAGGTTCCAGCAATTTTCATGCAGTAAACACAACTGGTTATGCTATATTTAACAGAGAGTAACATCATGTGAAAAATTTCCTTTTCCCTCAGTCCACCAATCGCTGACAGGATATGGTAATATGCTTGCACTCGGCCCTTATTTTCTTTGCCCATATACAGTTGGAGGATGCATGTCTTTGGAACATTGGATAGAATAATGAAGCACATTTTATAGAAATGGTTTTGTCAGTGCTAGCAGTTGTCACTATGTTTGTTCAAAACCCACACGCATTCAATCTGAAGCCGTTAGATTCACTGAAAGTTGTTGATGATTCCCGAAGATCAGCAGAGCTATATCAGGTCCATGAGCCTGTGCACCCTAAAGAAATCCAAAGTCAACAGAGGATTAGAAACAAGATCCTGCTTGGAAAGCCCCAGGCATGCAAGAATATGATCAGGTGTGGCCTGTTCTGCAGTACATTTTGGACAGATCTCAAAACACTTAGAATTATCAGAGAAAGTCAAACTTCTGATATGCCCACTAAGGAAGCGAGTAAGAGTTGTTTGGTCGCGTCTGTTGCGGTCAATTGATAGACAGCCACCTTTTCGAGAACCTTGATACCGGTGATGCACCGGATTCACTGCAAGTTAATGTGTAGTGTGGGTTAACCACCTTTTTTTAATCATCAGTATGTTCTCTTTTGTGGAACCCACCTCAAAAGAACCAGTGATATTTTCTGTCAATGCAATTAGATAAATTGATTGTTGTGTGGGATTCCCAACTAGAGCAGCATCAATGTCTGGACACTATATTGTATGTTCAGGATGGAGTGTCTCATGTTCATGGTGAATGTGTAGTATCTTATTAGTATGTCATCGAAAAGCAAAGAGTTTATTCAACATTTGTTAGGATATTACCAACTTGTTTGCCTGATCTTATGCCATGCGACTTTTGGTGGAGGGTTAATTTAAAAACCCTGATATACTAAGGATGCTTTGATAGTATCTCAACTTTGAAGGACCAGATTACTCTCTGTGTGAGATAAATTGGTGGAGATTTGGTATTTTACACTAATGAACATGCTGCTCATAGAATCCAGTTTTTTTTTGTAAAGGCTCAAGGCATCTGGAACCTTACCTGTAATTGAGTATCAATAAAGCCATTTTCATTGCTATTTGATTATAAATGTACACACAAGTGTCAGCTTTCACTCTGTTGACTACTTCTAGATTTTTTTTTTATTGTAGTCAAATCTGGTGGCCTGACGTGTATGTCCACAAATTTTGGTTTCAATAGCCACTGTAGTTTTTCAGTAATCGGTTCCCAAACTTCCTCTTTAATTTTAACCACCCTGTAAAACCTGATTTTGCTTGCATTCTTTCTCCTGATACAGGAAGGGTTTTCTGAGCATTCGATTCTATTTATAATAAGTTGGTGTGCAAAAACATCAATATGAAAAACAAAGGATATTGAAAAATTCTTGTATTGTATTCATCTCATTATGTTTTATTTCTCTTCAGCCTTTTTTTTTATATGGAAAAATGTTATGCATATTATTAGTGTACATAAAGCTTTGCGTTTTCAGAACCCCAATCTTTTCTGTTTTTAGGTTGAAAGGTTTTTTATTCTTACTGTATAGGTTGTAAGGCTTCCTTCCATGTTTTTATAGAGAGATTTATGCTGACACTCAATAGAATTTCTATGTATGATTCCATTTAAAGTTATTTGATGTCACTTTGTTTAAAATTCTTCATTGATAGTTTCATATCTTAATTTATTAGCAAGTTTATTTTTTATAAAGCTTGATCCAGTATCTTCCTATGTATAATAACAGTTGCTGTGTTGTTAAAACTGTTTTTGATACTATATTGTTCAAATCATTACTATTTTTGCATTTACAAAGTTTTTGCAGCTTAATTGGAAATTTAGCTTAAAAACAATAGGTTTATTTTTTAAATTTATTAAATTTACTGTCAAACTAGATTTTGTGGAAGGTAAATGAGAATACATTTTCTTCTCTTCAAAATGATCTCATTCAATGCTTTGAATTATTTATAGGAAATTAGTTTATTGGTAACATGTTTTCATGAAAAATGTAAGGTTCTTTCTAAATAGTAGTTAAGACTTAATGAAGAAGTATCTTTATTTTTGCCTTTATAACCCATTACAGTGGCGAATCCAGGATTTGGGTGGGGGTGGGGCAAGGTATAAAAATTTTTGTATCGTCGCGACGAATGTCAAACCTCATGGCTTATGTAAACCAAAACACCCTAACTTTACAGACTTTATTCACCTGACAATAAAAATGATAAAGCACACTACAATGCTTTCAATAATTTAACAAAAAACACAATGAAATAACTAGCAAAAACATGTTTTTGACCGTGTCAACACTGCAAATACGAGTAGAATGACTACAAAAGTGGAAAAAGTTTCGAGCCTGTCAAAAACCAGGAAGAAATGTTTTCACTTTTTTTGAAGGGAGATTAAGAAAATACAGCTGTAGTGATTTTAAATATAATAAAGAATTCTGTCTGGGGGGGGGGGGGGTAACCCGATAGCTACCCCCCTGGATTCGCCACTGACCCATTAAGGTTTTTTTTTTTTTTTTGCTGTGTTGAACTTGGCTTTACTGTTCATAACATGAAGTGATTTCAAAAAAAAAAATATACTCGCAGAAATAATATTGCTTTGTTTGTTTGAAGATATGTATATATAGATATATTCTTTACAGGCATGTTGTGTTTTATGTATCTGATCATTGGGAGTACTGTGAAAGGTTAGATATTCCATCTAAATCTGCTTTGCAAGCTGAATATGACAGATTCATTTTCCATGCCATATACATCATTTTTAATTTCGAAAAGTGAGTATTGTTTTTAGTTTTATTAGTGCATTCTTAGAAATTCAGGGAATAGAATCTTCATGATATGTAAGTAAAAAAAATGGAAAGACAGATCTTGAGACCTTTGAAAAATTTATTTTACTAAGCAGCAGTTCATTTTAGCATACTTTCTCTGCAAAGGGGAAATGCTGAAAGAGTCAGAAATTGAATTGAAGCAAACAAGGATAGTAAATAATCATGGCTTATAAGGATTAATTTTGATAGTAATGGAATATATCTCCTTTTTATTTTATCTCTCAACAGTTTGGTTTCAATTTTTTTGCCTTTGTAAACTTTTGTTATGTTATATAATTTTTATAAACATATCAAACTTGGTCACATAAAACTGTTAAAAAACAGGATCAAAAATTATATCAATTATATGAAAAGCATGAAAATTTGTTCCTAGTTATCTTAGAGTAAGAAAGACACATTAAAAGATGTTCAAGAGAGTTACAATTACTATATAATTAGAACCACCATTATGTACTAACCTTGCAACAAATGTTGTATGAGTATAATGATATTCTAAAAACTATTGTAAAATTCCTGAGATGTTTATCATGTCTTGTTTCATTAGGATCATTCTGAGGATTATACTATTATTATGTTGGTTAATAGATTATGTTGTGTGGGATTATTACATAGAAAACATAAGAGATTCAGTATCTTTTTATTTCTATTTGTGGCTTTATATGAAACCTTACTTATGTCGGGTGTAAATTTTGATTTAACTTTTAGATAAATTGCTGACACATACAGTAATCAACAAATGGGGGGAGGGGGATTAGCAAACTCAAAGGGAGGAGAAAAGGCGAGCCAGCATTTTCTGTTGCTTGGCTTTTACACTAAGTGTTGGTTTTTATTTCTGGGACATTTTGATGCAGTTTTATAGTAATGTTTTTGTACAAATAGCAAAGAATGCAAAAAAAAAAAGGTCCAGCAAGTTAATTTCTACACCTTTAGAGGTAGGCACTTATTTCCAAATGGAAAAATGCTCTAAATGACATAAAGAATTATATTTTATTTGTTTGTGTCAATAAATATTCTGCTGAAAAAAATTGTGAGGTTTGAATTTTTATACAGTCCTCTGGTCCTTTTAATAATATATGCTTGACACACTAACATTTTAAATGAAAAAAAAAATCAACTATTCTGCAACTAACTGCCCAAATTATGAAGCTTTGAATTTCATTATTTTTAGCCAATTAGCAGCTGTTTTGAGCAAGTGTTGTTCATTGATTGGAGGACCTTCCTCAAGGCAGCCATTGAAATGTTCTAAAATCATCTACAACAGAGATATTTAAAGCTTCATAATTCAATTAGTTTTATCGCGGAAGAGTGGAGAGTTTTTTTGTTTAAAATTTTAGTGTGTCAAAAATATTTTACTAAATATAACTGATAGAACCAGGAGATTGTATAAAAATTTGACTTTGTAATTTTTTTAGCAGTACATTTATTGACGTAACAACAAAAAATTCTATACATCGTTCAATGCATTTTTCCAGTTTGGAAGTGTATGCTTATCTAATGGTTTAGAAATTATCGATTTGATCATAGCTTTTTCAAATAAAATTAAAATTCATCCTTTACTGTCAAAGGTAGAATATAAGCATTTGCTCTTCCTGAATGAGGAAGACTCTGATGGCCATACTTATGCTCATAGTTTCAACTGAATTGATTAAATAATGTTCAACCGAATTGATTAAATCACATTTAACCCTCTTTGAATGTGAATATGATTGTGTGTGATTAACTGGATTCACTAAAAACTCTCTCGTGCAAAGAAAGAGAAAGCATGTTCGTTCCTGAAGTTATCAAGGGTAATCTCACTTAGGCAGTATTTCATCATACGCAATATGAAAGAAATTTTTTCCAGCTTGTAAACTGGTTAGTGCTAGCGTTCCATTTACCAGCATCAACTTATACATTCCCCCGAATATTTCAGCTTGCCATTTGAATCCTGTTATTAATTGCTCCATAACACAACCTCACTTAAGAGCAGTTGATTGAGTTAGTCTCGTTTGATGCATACTTTGATAGATTCCCAGACCCATTTCCTTTCAGCTGAGAAAATTAGCATGTTCCTTCTTTACTTGTAAATTCAAGGCTTTCCTTCTGTTGAATATTAGCTATATACAGTCAAACCCTGTTATAACGAACCCTCAATGGACCGACTCAAAAGTTTGTTTTAATCTAGGTTAGCTGTATCCGTATTTGCAAAAAAATAATAAAAAAAAAAACTCCCTAACATGCTAAGATACTACTTCTCTAATAAACTTTTTAATAACATAATATTTTCATTAGTAATTAAAGACAAATAAAGTATTAAATAATATACTCAATAATAAACAAACTAAACATTTACCTTTTTTCACTTATTTGCTAATCCACTACATTGAAAAAAGATGTTATTTTTGGTTGAAAAGTTTTCGATTTTATATACAACTCGTCAATTTTTTTATCCACTATTTCAAACAGGTTTACAACATGTTCATCGATGTTTTCTGTGGCAAAAAAATAGTTCAAAACGTTTGCAGCTGCTTTTGCATCTGCAATTGAAGACCCTGGTTCGTCTTGTTCTTCCTCGATATCTGAAGACGAATCTGCAACATAGTTGTTTTTTTCATTTACTAATGCCACGATATCTTCCTCACTTACTTCCCCAGATGTAACGACATCATCGTCACAACATTCGAAATGTTCGATTTCATTTTGCGAAAAAGCATTAACTCTGTGCTTTTCTAGCACAGAGGGGAAGGTTGTCATCTTCCTCGCCGTCATCTTCTGTCTGCTATGTTTTCGTAAGCGCAAAATGACTAAAACAATTCCTGATAGTCGATTTTGTTACTAATCTCCAAGATTTTTTGAGTAAAACAGCAGCATCAAGAAGAGAAATGTCACAGTCCTTGTTTTTATCATAGCATTCCAAAATGCGCAAGATGAGCTACTTCCAGTAATGACGCTTCAGTCTACGGATTACTCCCTGATCCATCGGTTGCAAAACTCATGTAGTGTTGGGTGGGAGAAAGACTACTTTGATCCATTGTTAGTTGCTTGTCTCAATGTGGGCAGTAAAATTGTCTATTAATAAAACGATTTTCCTCTTTTTCTTAGCCAGTTCCTTATCCCACTGTCGAAGATATTTCTGGAATAAATCCGACGCCATCCAAGCCTTTTTATTTGACTTGTAATCCACCGGGAGTTTCTACACATTTTTGAAGCACCTTGGTTTTTGAGATTTTCCCGATAACAGTGAGCTTCTGTTTTTCTGAACCATTCATATTGGCGCATACCAGCGCCAATGGTTATCCTTACTTTTAAGAGACCAACACATTTTCTTCCTTTGAACTTTAAAGTTTGATTTGGAGTGAGCTTGTAAAACAAACCTGTTTCATCGGTGTTGAAAATGTCTTTTTCATCGTAATTGCGAATAATGTCGGGCCAAAAATTTACCATCCAGTGATTGATATCGGAAGAACAAACACTAGTGGCTTCACCCACAACTTTGCTGCTCCTAATGTTGTGCCACTTCTTAAACCTATCCACCCATCCATTGGAACAAACAAAGCTCTTTTCTTCGAAAAGTGCTGCAAATTCATTAGCCTTTTCCTGGAGTATGGTTCCCGTTATAGGAAGATTTTTACTCCTCTTTAGAGTAAACCACTTAAATAAGGCCTCTTCCACATTTTCTTTTTCTGCCTTTCGCAACCTCTTGCATCCATTTATGTTTTTTTCATATGCAGAGATGATAGAGTCACGACTCTTCCAGATAGTGGCTACAGTTGATTTAGGCAGGGAAAATTCTTTACAAATGGCTGATTGACTTTTGCCGTTTTGTAATTTTCGAATAAACTTAACTTTATCCTCTATAGAAAAAGCTTTTCTCTTGCCAACATTAGCCATGGTCTGCAAAGTTCACAGAATGATAAGCAATTAAACTAAAATGGCAGAGAAAACACGTGATTGCTCCTAGGTCGTCTGACCAGAAAGTCTCCCCCTCCCTGATTGATTCCAAGCCAGGTGTCCACCAGGGGGAGGAGGGGAGATAGAATTTGTAAAGAGCCCTGCCTATTGTTCCTTTGTCCCACTTATGGGGTTAGCAGCGACTCTGACAAAGGTACAATAGGCGAGGAATGTGGTCTCTGTACCAGAGTATTTCATGCATGGGGGGTAACTCTTGTAGAAGTTGGGTTGACTTGAGCACAATTAGTAAAGAATGTCCCTTTGGGCTAGTGAAAAATGTGAAGTTTTAGAAATTTTCAGTTCACTATAACCGAGTCTCTAGCGTTTGCTTTTCGTTGTAAACGTATGAAAATACATTATTAACATAGGGCTTCAGTTGGAACCATGTAAAAGGTTCTCTGTAACTGAGGGTTCGTTATATCCTGGGTTCGCTATATCGCGGTTTGACTGTATATTCAGCTACCACTTGGAAAGTACAGTGATGTTCTAGTAAATATCCAATTAAAATTACCTCGTTGGCAAGTTATAAAACTGTACAGAAAGTTTTGATTTATTTGCTGTCTTTAGGTAAATGCTTAACAGAAACAGCATGCGAAATTCTAATAATAAATGCCAACTTACATTTTTTTCAAGATGATGATAAATAACTTTGAAGTAAATTTTGACAACCAGAATCTTTATTTATTTCTATTGTGATCCCTAAGCTATTCAACTAAAGGGAAACTTAAAGATAATTACCCAAACAAAATATATGGAGTAACCAGTCTAATCTTGGCCCAATAGCTAGTTTTTAAGCCATCAAAGATCAGCATGTACTTTCAGTTGGAAAAATGCTTTAAATGACGGAAAGAGTTATATTTCATGTTGTGTCAGTAAATATACTGCTGAAAAAATTACGAAGCTTAAATTTTTATACAGTGATATGAAGCAAAACATTCTTGACACAGTGGCATTTTAAACAAAAATATGTTCCACTCTTCTGTGACTAAAAATAACTTGAGTTTTGAAGTTTTTAATGTCACTATTTTAGACAATCTCGTATTATTTCAGTTGCCCTCTCTGGGAAGATCCACCAATCAACGGGTGTGGCTCTTGATCTAGGCGGCCATTTAGTTGCTCAAAATAATGAAATTCAAAGCTTCATAATTAGGTCAGTTTTAGTCGTGAAAGTGTGGATTTTTTTGCTTAAAATGTTAATGTGTAAAGAATATTTTACTAAATATGATAAATAGGACCAGTGGACTGTATAAAAATTTAGACTTTATAAATTTTTTCAGCATTACACTTATTGTTTCAAATTCTTACTGTGATTTAAAGCATTTTTCTAATTGGAAGTATATGCATATGTCTCTAACAGTTTAGAAATTATATGTTGGGCCACAATTAGAGTGGACACCATGTTTATAACAGCTGACTGAAGTTAAGTCAGCTGTTATAAACATGGTGTTAAAAAATGATGTCATGATTTCATGGTGATTATTATTCTCTATTAACACCATGATGATTATCATGGTGTTAAAAATGATAAGTTTTACTGAATCATTTTTATTTGATTTCTATTGAAATTTTAATTTGAGTATAGTCTTAATGTTTTTTAAAATAGCATTTCATTTAATATTTTGGCATTTCATTTAAATTATCATTGCATCAGAGTGATGTTTACGAATTAATCAATAATAGAATCGGTCAACTTGGCATTACAGTCATGTAACAAATGTAACTGTGCACATCATCATTATAAATGCATATTGTCTTATGTTGTTCTTGGAGCTTAGAGTCCTTTTTGGTCCTACAAAATGTGCAATGGATTCCAAAATTAAATTGATCCAGCACATTTGATGTGTATCATTTGAACATGATTTGACTGCTTTGTGATATTTGAAGCTCAGCCTAGGTATAATCTTGTCTTACACTAGAAGTCTCACTCTTGATCTAGGGCAAATGCTTTAATAATGTCTAACTCCTGCTTTGAGTAGATAGTTTTATACCAAATAGGAAGCATTGTATATTTGTCACCATTGGTCTATCAAATTTGGAAGATAAAATTTATGTATATAAATTTTCTTGTCATTAAACAAGGATTTTTATGTTGGTATGTTGACTTGCAAAAAACATTTTCTAGAATTACAACATATTTCAATTGCATAGATGCTAGAGAATTTTTAGTGCTTTAAAATTCTTTCTATTTAGAAATATTACAAGGGCAGAAGTTATAACAAATAAAGAAATAGATTTAGGGATATTACATATCTGTTGCTTAACAGATTCACGTGTTTCTGATTTTCAGTATAATTAAAGATGTGAATTGTTTACAGATTAGGTGTTTGGAAATTTTTGGCTACTCTTCCTTACAAGTGTGTTTCAAAAAAAATGTTATGGAATATTTTATGGATTTTTCACTCTTCTAAAAGCCTGGAAGCGAATGTTTACTTGGAAAAGGATATAGATTTGAAACTAAATGGTAAATTGTGTTATTTTATTATTTATATTATTTTTTAAAGATTACTGAATTTTTTGAGTTTTAAACATTTGTGAAATTATTTTGTTTTTGTATATAATAAAATGAAAGCGAGAAATAGTTTTGTAATTATTTATTTACTTTTATGTCAATTTTAGATGATCTCATTATATCTACATTTATTAAGAAATTATCAACTTTCGATCAATGTGACCAACTTTATCTTCTTAACGCCTTCAAATCTATATCTCTTTGTGGAAATCCTGAGAAGGAGTTCCTGTGTTTCATTGTGCATGAAGTATTTGAGGTTAGTTTTATCTGTTCTATAGTTCAAGAAAAATACTAAAAATACATTAAAAATACAAAACCACAACAATGGTTGCTAGATAAAAAAAAAAAAAAGGTTAAGAGAAAGATCAATGACATTGAGTTGCTAAGATTCTGTTGTATATTTTTTCTTATAATTATTCAGAAAATATAATTTAGTCATAAAAGTATTTACTAATTTATTACTCATTGTCCTATATATATTATTATGCCTTGCATGCTAATATGATGCAACTCAAACTGCAATAATGTTTCAAAAAGTTTATAAATGATTATACTAACTCCATTATGCATTACCATTATTAAATAAAAACAAATATCTCTTTGATTGTGCTTTATTCCATCTAAGTCATATATATATCTACTGACATTGTGAGAAATAGACTTGAGGTCCCCAACCTCAAATTTTTATTAAACTGAATAATAATTTTTCACAAAAAATGTTTCATTCAGTGAAAATTATTTGACTTTTAATAATATAAAAATAATAAATGTAGCTCTATAATTTAGGTCACATTTGGTAAAAATGCCTTGTGTCATTTGAGCAAAGAAGGTGCTGTTGTTCTGGCATGTATCATGAAAAAATATCCAGATCTGTTGACAACATTGCTAAAGGAAGTTAAAGTTAATGCTGATGACTCTGTCAATGTAAGTTAGTACAGTCTTTGAAATAATTTGCCATTAAGGTGAAAATTACTTTGGTACAAAATTTTGAGTATATTAAGATTTTTGTTACCAACAAAATTATAGTTTTAAAAACTTTTGAAAAACAAATAATTTCATTGGTTTTCTTAGTAGTTTTAAAGTAATTTTATGATTTAGTTAACATTGTGAAGTTGCGATGTTTCATATTTTTTTACGTGAAATATACCATTCTGTGAGTATTTAAGCTCATGTATTAAATCTGGTATAGGTTATTTGAAATGTTGGACAAAATAGCATTATTTCTGTAAATAGCATTAATTGCCAATATATTGTTACATTTCTTAGAAATAAAATACAAGCTAATTCAAATTTTTTTAAATTATTTGATTATTAAATCTATTTTGGTGGATACTTCCCATCATTTATAAGTTGGGGTAATTAAGCAGATCAGCAATTAATTGCCTAAAGGTTCTTTTTTCCAAGAATCAAACCAATTTAAGGTCAAATTTTGAAAACAGTAAACTTAACTTTTTTTTATTTTTGCAAGATTATTAGAACTCGTGTGCTTCAAATCATGGAGGACAAAACTGCTATGCGACCAAGCGCAAGTAGCGAGAAGTAATAGTAGTAATGTTGCACAATTAGGGTGTAGATAGAGAAGATTTATCAGGCACTGTACTTCAGTAGAGTAAATGGCACCATTATCACATAACGAGTTACTACTAAACACTATTAAACAACATCTCTACTAATAATAAAGATGAATGTTTGTGTGTCTGTCTTTCGGCAGTCTACAGAACAGACCTTTGAACATAGAGCTACCAAATTTGGTACACGTATACTTTGGAGGGTGGGAATGTGCACCTCAGAGCCATTTTTTAAAAATTTTAATTCAAATTTAAATTATTTAAAAATTAAACCAAATTTCGTCGTTTTTTTGCCAATAACTTCTGAATGAATTGATTGTCAAAAAAAAATTGTCATTTTAAAGAGAAAAAAAAAATATCATTCCAATAATACCAGTTTTATTATTGTATAAAATTTTATCTGTTTTTTTATAAATTTTTAAAGTCTTCAGAATTTTAAGGTCGCTGGTTGCGAGAATAGAAATTGACTTAGGATGTAGAGGGAAGTAGTAGCTGTAAACATTATGACCATGTGTATCTTCAGCACAAAATTATTATTGATGTAATTGCTTCGGCAGTACATATACTAAAATTGGAACGATACAGAGAAGAGGAGCATGGTCCCTGCACATGGTCACGCAAAATGGTAAAGCGTTCCACATTTTTAGCGCTGATCTGAGAAATAAGCTTAAGCTACCTAGAGCCTTAAAGAGTTTATTCTAAAATTAGCCCCAAAAATTCTTTGAAAATCTCCCTAATATTAAAAATCACTTCTTGTAAATCATAAGTGCATGAGATCAATTTTATATAAATAATTACTCTCTTTTCAGCATTCTTTGTCCCCCCCCCCAATTTTTTTTTTTTTTTTTTTGCCTATACTCTATGATAACTGCTTCAAACGTTCCCTCACATGGACTGGATAGTGCAGCCAGTTAGACGTGTTTCTCCCACCCGTTCACCCTGGGATTGAATCTTGCTTGAGTTTTGCTTCGTCAGCTTCCCTCTCTGTTTTTTGCATACCTAAAAGGAAATATTAGATTTAAATTCTTCCAATACTCTCATTTAACTTTTGCTTATTTTATTTTATAAATGTTTCTCAAATTTTACAAAATTTTTCTATCCACTCAAAATGCTTACTCTTAATTATTAATCTTGGCAGTACACTGTTGAATGGTGATGTGTGTTTTTATATTTTACTGTGCTCCGGAGAGATGATAACTATTATCCAAACATATGCCTGTTTTAGTTCATATTTTATTATTAGCTATTATTTGGAAATTTCTGTTTTTATAGTTTATAGATATTCAATTTCTTAGTGTGTGTGTGTTGTTTTGTTATGCACAGAATTATTATTCAAGATTTTTTTCAAGCATTTTCAATTCAATAATTATTTTATTTATAAATGGTTATTTTTATTGACTAGATTTAAATGGTTATCGTGAATTAAGTTTTGCGTTTTTTTACAGAAAAAACTTTTAGTTATTTTGAGTTTTAATTAGTTTTAATATGTAAATTATTTTTAGCTGAGAAATTTAATTATTGTACTTCAAATTTTTCATTGCTTATTAAAATGTTTTCCATTTTTAAAGAATCTTTTACTTATCATTTTTTAACAGTTAAATATAAGGGATTAACTCAAAGTTCATTACATTCAAAAACATCCCATATATTTTCGTTTTGTGTGTAAAGAATTTAAATTCAGTTATACTAATTAACCTGTTCACTGTTTGTGTTTTTAAATTCATTTCTTTGTCCTTATTGCAATTATTGCTTTCAGCTTACAAAAATTGAAATGTTTAAAATGTCAGCCTTAATTGCCTCATTACTATTAATGCAAGATTGGCGAACTAGCTGGTCGCTGTAGGCGGCTAGTTTATAAATATATCTTAGCTTTGTGATATTATAGGATCAAGAGGTTTATATATTTTGAAGAGATAATTTTGCTTATTATATAAATCTTATAAAAATTTTATGGTTTGATGAAGTGAAATTTTAAATGGCTTCATAAAACTATATGGTTAATGGCTTCGCATAACTATGGGATCTGCTTGTATTTATGTCTACAGTAAAAGCTTAACTAACCGGCATGCTCAGGAAACACCAATTTCCAGATACCTGAAAAGTCCGGATAGTTGAGTGTGACGAGGAAAATGGTTGGCGTAGCCATTCCATTTTTTTCCGCTAAATAATTTCTTTTTGTCATTTTTAAATGTGCATTAAATATAATTTTTTAGAATACTTCTGTATCTTCCATAACATTGTATTTACAAAACGTACTATGAAGATTTTAATTTAACATTGATGATAAAATAAAGTATGATCTGTAGCTGAATTTTTACCGTAAATATATAGATTGTAAAAGTATAAACATATGAAAATAGCCGATGAAACTGAAAAATATTCTGCTTGGCAATAAAACTTTTAAGTGATCGTAAACAAATCCCAGATCAAAACTAATTATCTTTTAAAAAATCGCAATGGTTATTGCACAATATGCGTGAATCCAATTCTCCCGCACGTGATATTACATAATCGGAATCTACATCTTCTGGTATTCGGAGATAAATAAATAAAGGAAAAGAAAGAGTCTTACCAATCTGAAGTAACCATGAGCTTTTTTTTTTCACCAATTCTGTCCCTTTACCTTTTTTTTTGGTTATCAATTTCGTTTTTAGGTCTTGTTTTTCGGTGAAAGGTGAGGACTTTTTTTTTTTTTTTTCTCAGTTTTGCTTTTGAACCCCCCTCATAAAACAAGTCTGTGTACGTCACAGTACTTGTTGGCATTAGAATTAAATTCTTCTCAACTTCAAGATAAACGGGCTGACGCCATCTTGCACAGTGGGAAAATGTAGATAAGCTGCTGATAGCAATATGAAGCTGTTATGACGTCATAGGACGAACAGCCAATCAGATTTTTTTTCTGTAGTTTTCAGTGTGCGAGATGGCATCAGTAATATGCAAATCGTCCAGGAGGGCGTATATAAATACGTATTCTTTTTCTTTGTATGTGTGTACTTTCGCAGTGAGACTGTGAGAGTTTCATAGTTTGTTCAAACTGTTTTTCATCTGTAAATATTCACCAATAAATGTCTGTCATCATTAATGCTTGTCGTCTCTGAAAAGACTTCCACCACACCAATGTTTTAGATTCCACTGACGCATTAATGGCTGCCTGTCTGTCTGTTGATGATCAAAAGGCCATCATTACTGTATATTGCTTTTTTTTTCTTGCACGCCTCTCTGTGCGTAGCAGACTTTGTATTCCATAAATAAATTATCCGCGTGCTAAATTTTGGTGTGCGGATATAAAATTTTTAGAAAAACTCATTTTCTAATTTTTCCAGTTAGTTAAGCTTTCCGGATACTTTAATGCCAGATAATCAAGAATTTAATGTATTTTAAAATCTTGAAATGGATCAAGATTTTTAAATGACAAAATTTAAAAGATCAAAATAAAAACTAATTTGCCTTTGGCTTAATGTTATCGACTTGTCTTCATTTTTACAGTTAAATTTGCCTGTTTATTTTAATGGTGGAAAGAAATATTAATATACTCTACACAACAAGTTTAAAATGATACAGTTTACTCTGACAAACAGTTCTACTATCCCAAAAGTAATTTAACAATATGCAATTTTTCAGCATTCCTTAGTGATGTTTGAGGAACTAGATTTGAGTGAATGGATACCTAAATGTGATGATATTCGATTTATAAGGGAATGGCTGTTGGAATTGCCACTTTCAAGCCCTAAGAACTTTTTAGGTCGAATGTTGTTATCAAAGATGAACTGGGATTTTTCTAATCAGGTACTGCTATTGAAACTTGTCTTAACTTTTTCTGAATTCAAATAACTAGCTATATGAATTATGTTTGCTGCAATTTTATTGATTTATATTTCAGTGTTGTTTAAAAGGACTTTCTAAATTTTGTCTACATTCTATTTGTCACTCTTTAAATTTCAAAGTTCTTTAGATCAGGGTTTCTTAAACTATTCGGACTTTAAGTGGGGTAATTCATGAACAGATTGACAACAAGTGCATATTTGAATTTCATTTTAAATAAGAAATAATAATTTAGAAAACTCGTCATTTAAAATGTTTCAGGTAAATTTTACAAATTAACATGTTTATTTATCAATTTTAAAAATCTTTGTTTTTAATTTATAAAGTTAATACTTCTTGTGCATTTTTCCTACAATGTGAAATTAATAAATAATTAACATTACATTTTCCTCTTTTTCTTTTTTATTTATATATAAATTCAGAGTTGCAGAAAAAAAATATTCCTTCATATAAGGGGCTGCAGAATATGTTTACAATCAAAATGGGGCCACAAGTAGAAAAGGTTTTGAAATCCAGCTTTAGATCATAGGGAGAAAAGAAATGAAATCTCATCTTTTTTTAGCTGCAATTTTTGTAGAATTTTGTATTGAATATTGACTTTTTCAGACATTCTGTGATAGAGTTTGAATTATATTAATGAAAGAAAGGAAGATTTTTTAAAGGAGGGGAGGGGTTATCTTCTAAATGGAGAAGGTATTTTGAACAGTGAATCTTAAAAGGTACTGGAAAAAATGTGTATCGGTAGCATGTAGAATTTTCGGTGATAATACTGACATGAATTTTAGTCACGATATAAGCTGTTTTTCAGTATTAAAAAGAGACTCTTAGAAATTTTTTTCTATTATATTTTCTGATCTCATAGGTATTTGTATTTTTCAGATTAGAAAAAAAAAAAAAAAAAAAATTAGCTCTACTATAGTTTTATGTTTTAAACTTTGAATTGAATTCATGAGCAATATTGCACTTATTAAGCTTGTTTCTCATGTTTGTTTGAATGTTAGCACAACACTTAATATTTTTCTCATTAAATTTTACAGGGAGAACTTGCTTTACCCTTGGAACTGCACAGAGAAACTGCTGTACTTGTTCTTGAAGCTTATATGAAATTTGATCGAAAAGGCAATGAATGGAGTGTATCAAATGGCCTTGCACAGGTTTGTTTCTTAAAATGACCTTTTTTTGTCATTAGTATAGAAGGCTTTGGCTTATATTATTTACTGATATTATAGCACAGATCTGTGGTTTTGTTTCCCAACTCTGCCCATAAGTTATTCTTGCCCTTTTAAAAAAAAGTTAAAGCTAAAATTGGATTTTTGAAAAGTGAAACTCGTTCCTTTAATAGCATTAATAAGCTCAGTTTTTCTCCTTTTGGTGACCTTATATTTCTAAGCATATAAACTACTTTAATAATCATATTTGCATATTTTTTTAGACTTTATATAGAAAACCCCCAAGTCTTTTTTGTTGTGCATTTCAAAAAAAATTATTTGTAGCTGTGTATCATTCAGAGTTGGTGATTGATATGATCACCAACGTTCCTCCTACTCCTTAACATTTGATAAATGAAAAGGAATGTATTTTGCATAACGTTAGCTTGGAGATTTGATATGGTTTAGTCATTTAAATGAAGTTGAAATGGAATGGTTTGATTATATGCTACTATTTGTGGCCTGCATTTGCAAAAAACTAGAAGTTGGTACAGACTTTCTATCAAGCCTTAAACATCCTATTCACATATTTGATGGCTCTGATTATTAAGCAATCTTTCAGTATTAATTACTGGAGCATGCTTGATTATTTTTAACACAATCTTTAACTATAGTTTAAATAATTGAGTGATTTTCAAATGAAGTTGCTCAGTTGGTATTATAAGGAATAAATAAAACACTTAACTAACACATTCTGATAAACGATAAAATGTTATAGTAGAAACAACATTTGCTTTTAAATATGTAAATATAATGTGAGCACTTCAGAAACAAACTGTAAAACCAATAGACTGTAATAATAAGTATGAAAAAAAATATTGGTTATGAACAGTTTGTGAAGGATATCCAAGATATTGAAAATGCATGAAAAAGGAAGTGGTTGCAATGAAACAAAGTGCAAAAACATTGCAAGAAGTCTTCGTATTTACAATATATGGAGGGATCAGCGTTAAAATGGACCAGGTTCATGTTTTGCCTATTTTTCACTAATTCTGCCATGGTAGTGTAGAAATGTTATATTTTCAGTGTAATAATGGTTCAAATCCCTAGTTCAATTTGTATCCACCAGGGAGCAAGAGCAAGTAGAAGTCCACAGTTATTTCAGCTGCAGCTAATCAACTTTGAGGTCTGTTTTCTCGGAAATAAATCTCGTGGACAAACACCTCCATTTATTGAAATCAACATTTTTTGTTTTTGTGTTGAAACTATTTACATGCCCAACAGAAACAATATCCTTATTTTGCTATTTACTTATTTTTTGTGCTACCTTTGATTTCCACTTTATATTTGATATTATGTATTTGCTTTTTCAAATAGTACTTTTTCTATCATCATTATCATTTAAACCAAAATTTTATCACACAGTTGTTATTTTGTAACATGTAAAGTAATACAGAAGAAAAAAAAAAATTGAGGTTATTAAAAAATTGTGAATTTTCTGAATGTCATCATAGTATTTTATGGTAACATTTTTTCATAAAGTCTATTTCAGATACAGGGTGTCCAAAAAAGTGGATCAGGCATTTATTTCCTAAGATATTGCACCTAGACATATACTTCCAATTATTAAGCTTCATCAAATAATGTAGGAATTTTTCTAAAATATAATTTAGATAATTACAACGAAAGTTTGGGCTATTTAAAGATAACACTGTTTTTAAAAAATTGTATTTCAATTGCATTCTAGCAATATTTTTATACCACTGCTTGTTTCTGAGCAGATGAGCCATCACTGCTTTGGATATTTTCGAAGGTTCACAACATGACTATTGATTATTTTTTAAAATTTAACAAGAGTTAATACATTGTTGTTACCTGATTCCGCTCTATTAATAACTTATTGAAATATATATATATATATTATCCCTGGAATGTGCATCTTTAGTGTTTAGATAGGGTGCCAGAAGTTGGTTGCAATAAAAAGATGATTTAAATATATACATTTAATTTACATTATTTATACTAGTTATTTACAAGACGAAAGCTTATGTGAACAACATCGCATCGCGCGGATACAATATGGAATGATAACAATGTTGTTGCCAGATACAAAAGATACATTTTACATTTTAATAATAAATGAGTGGCTTGATGCTAGCACCACCACACCATCCCCCTTCCTGGAAAAAAATTATTGGATCTATCATTTTTAAGACACAAAATCTTGATACTTAGTCGGGAAATGAACTCACTGACCAGTACGTGTAAGTATGGGCGATTTTTCAGGCAAAGGTAACTGTTCCTTTGCTGAAGGAGTGGGAGATGATGTGTCAACTCCAGGAGAGTCAAGTTGACTTTCAGAAGAGTTAACACTGTTCAGCAAAAGATGAACTGGTTTAAGTCTGTCAATAGTCACAGTCACTTATTTGTTATCCTTGAGTATGATGAAATTTTTATTCGTTCATGACACAACTTTATAAGGTTGCGACAAGGAAGTTTGAACAGCGTCCACATGCAGAAAGACGGGAACACACACTGAGATCTCTGTATACAAAGGTAGGTTTTGCAGAATGATTAGATGTTGGAGTTGCTCGCAACTGCTGAATATGGGTTTTTAGTTTCTTTATGAAACCGTTGTCTGCAGCCTGTGGTTCCTGTTGGACGAAAAATTGACTGGGTAGGCAAAGATTTTCGCCATAACCATTTCAGAAGGGGGGGAGAGCACTGGAGATCTTCTTTGAAGACGGTGCAAAAACCAAGCAAAACAACAGGCAATGGAGACACCCATTGCACGGATGTGTGGCACATAATGGCTGCTTTTAAGGTTCAGTGCCATCTCTCAATTGCGCCATTTGCCTGAGGATGGTAGGCAGATGTGTGTGAGAGACGTTTTCCGAAGGTCTTCGCCAGAGAATGAAACGCATCACTCGTAGATTGTGAACCACTGTCTGTGGAGATCCGCTGAGGAACTGAGAATCGGGATATCCAACCACTATATAGTGCTTGAGCAACTGTTTCTGCTCAGATGTCAGCCAGTGGCATAGCCTCAGGCCACCTAGAGAACCTGTGAATGGCTGTAAGGCAATAGGTGAATCCTTGTGATGAAGGAAGAGGACCTATAATATTAATATTGATATGGACAAATCACTGGGTGAGTGCACATGGCGAACGATTTTCGATTTCTGGAACGACCAAATTTCCGTAGCCGGTCAAAAACTTGTTTCAAATGATCTAAATGCTCCTCTAATGTGGAAGAAGCAATTAAAAGATCATCATTGTAAACAAAAGTAAAGCCCCTGAAGTGCATTATCCATCAAGTGCTGCATTGTTTGAGCAGTATTCTGCAAACCAAAAGTCATGAAATTAAATTGATATAAACCAAAAGGAGTTATTATAGTAGTTTTTTGCTCATCTTCTTCATGCATTGGTGCTTGATAGTAAGCACACTTGAGATCAAGGGTTGTGAAAACAGTTTTGCTGTGCAAATATGAGGTGAAATCGTGAATATGCCTAATAGGATATTTATCTGGAATGGTCTGCGCATTTAGAGCTCTGTGGTCCCCGCATGGCCTCCACGAACCATCAGATTTCTTTACCATTACTAAGGGACTTGCCCAACAACTGGTAGAAGGACTACAGATTCCTTTATTGATTAAATTTTGAAATTCTTTTTTGGCTGCTGTTAGTTTATCATCGGGAGCTAAATGTGCCTTAGCACCTACAGGAGGACCTTTTGTTTGAATAATATGGGTAACATTATGGGATTGATCTTTAATAGGAGATCTCTCAAAATCATCAAAAATATTGTATTCCCGAATTAAATCGTTAAGATTTAAAGATAACTTTAAAGCAGTTATAGGTGGGGTATTATCCAGAAATTTTGCCAGTAGAGGTCAGAGTGGTTTGTTGATCTTTAAGAGATTTAGATTTCAAATCAATAATTATTCCGTAATGTGTTAAAAAATCGGCGTCTAAAATAGGTCTAGAAACATCAGCTATAATAAAAGACGAAGGAAAAATTCTTCTTAAACCAATATTAAGAGATAAGTTTCGAGTTCTGTACGTATTTATTTTTGTGCCGTTTGCTGCTAACAAATTTAACAAAGATTTTGGTTTGCAGCGTTTTGCGAATGAAGGAGGTACGACAGAAATATCAGCACCTGTATTCCACTAGGAAGTTAAGACCCGATGGTCTATCGTGAATTACTAGACAGCAATTATTCTGGGCTTTAACGTCGACCGCCATCAACATCTGGCCCTCTAGTTTTTCTGCTTGTAACTGCAAGGTTGGACACACTTTTTAGCATTTTCGTGAAAACGGAAGTGGTACCAGCGCACCTGATCCTTGCGACTAGCAGAACGAGCGCGATAACTCGTACTTCTGGATCTTCGAAACTGTGTCATTCTATCAATTTTTAGTGAAAGTTCTCAGGTTTGAGCTTGCAAATTTGAAATACAGTCATTAGGCATGCTAGTTCCCTGAACTTTCGTTTTTACATGATTAGAGCATATTTCACTTTTAAACATTACATCTGTAATTTTATTCGCGATGATAGATAATTTATTCAGATCATCACTAGAAGTAGTTAAAATTGCTTACATCTGTGTGGGCAAGCGTTGCAACCATAAAGATCGAAGCAGTTCATCACCAATGCGGCTTCCCGCCAAATCCTGCATCTGACGTAAAAGCACAGACGGGCGTTTATCACCCAATTCCACATCTTGCAACAATTTTTTAAGTCGACGCTCCTCAGAATCAGAGAAAATATTAATCAAATGTTCTTTTATAGTTTTGTACATATCACTATTTGGAGGAGATGTAATAATATCTCTAACCTGTGAGATAATTTTGGTTCCGACCGAAGCGACAACAGTGTGATATTTTGTAGAATCTTGCACAATCCCACTGTTGATAAATTGAGATTCCAACTGCAAAAATCATATTGCCGGGTTTCCTCTATAAAATGGAGGCACTTTCACGGCAATACAAGAAACTTCGGAATGCGAAACGGACTTACCGTCGGATGAATCACTGGATTCATTCATTACTTACGCTTTCTCAGAAGATTAATATTCAACTCCGGGTCACCAGTTTAGCATTTAGATAGGGTGCTGGAAGTTGATTGCAATAAAAAGATGATTTAAATTATATACATTTAATTTACATGACGAAAGCTTATGCGAACAACATCGCATCACGCGGATACAATCTGGAATGATAACAATGTTGCCAGATACAAAAGATACATTTCAATAATAAATGAGTGGCCTGACGTTAGCGCCGCCACACATCAGAAGATGGATCAAACAGCAGTGAGAGGTATGGAAAAGTGATCTAAATTTGTCTTCTTATATCTTTGTAAGTTTTGCAAATAGAAACATACTGTTGGGTTTATGATTGTGTAAACCCAAATATGAAATAAACAAGCTGAATTTAAAAATAAAACTCAAGCTTTTATTAAGCATAATTAAAAACTATTAGATTCAATTTCAAAAATGCACAACATGTCTTACTAGACATCTACTAAGAGATTCATGAACAATCTGAAAAGTAGATAGAAACATTTCAAACACAAGTAAAACTCCTCCTAACTACTGAGCATGCCCAAGCCTAGACACACCCAATAGTTTCTGAGCATGCTTCCAAGGGTGAACACCCACTATTAACTGAGCATGCCAGTCAATGCATCTCGAAAAAGTTGGTTGGTTGAGGTGGGAAAATTCGAAAAAGTTTCGTTTTGAAAGCTTCTCACATACTTTTTTGTTTTGCTTAGTGTGTGCCTCGTAACGTAAGGTGCTTTTTGTTTTCTTATTTCCATTTTGAAGAAGACAGGTAAGCTAATCTGTCCATTTTTTATTTGCTTTTCTCCCGTTTGGCAAAACGTACTCGTGTTTTGAAGTTACGTACAATGATGCTGGATTAAGTATGAGTAAAGAAAAACCAAAGAATTTGGGTACCGTCATGAACAATTCTTACTCAAGAGCAACAAAACTTCTAATGAACTTGTTCTTCGTGCCGGCCAAACACAATTTAATGAAATAAATATTATAGTTTCAAATGCTGATAAAAGCAAGAAATTACCTCATTCGAACCCATTTCGGGTTCAGGCTTTTATTAAGCAGGTAGTTAACCGACATGACAACATTGAAAACATGAAATTCACTAGACAGGGGAAAATCTTATTTACAACTAAGGATCCGATTTGCGCAGTACAACTCCTCTCCTTAATTAAATTTATGGACACAGATATCAGTACGAACGTAATATGGAAAAATATTTGTTCTAGATTTTTGATTTTCGACATACCAGTTAATACTCCCATGGAGGAATTAGCAGAAGAAATTCAAGGGGAAAATGATATTGACGTTGTTGAAATGCGAAGATTCTTAAAACAAAACTCAGTGAAAGACACGTCTCCGATACTGATTACAGTCTTGGGTACATCTATTCCTGAAGCAATTAAAATCTGGTTCATTAACCAAAAAATTCATCACTTTATAGACTGACCTCGCCAATGCACGAAATGCTATTCATTTGCACATGCATCCCGAATCTGTGAAAAAACTAATGTATGTTTTCTTTGCAGTGAAGAACATGCTGGGCCTTGTCAAGGACCCGAAAAATGCATTAACTGTAAAGGACCACATAATGCTAAATCGAATTCATGCCCGGCTTACATTAAAGAGAAAAAGATATTAGAACTGAAATGCTGGAATCATATCACTACTAGCGAAGCTCAAAGAGTGTTTCATTTACAAAATATGAAATATTCGGAGGCTGTCAAAAGTTCTCGAGCTTCCGTCAAACTACAAGATACAGTTAACCTAAAATTTGAAGCTCTCCTTCAATCCGTAAATGAAAAATTCGAAAGTCTCCTTCAATCAGTTAACGAGAAATTTAAAAAACAGACTGCAATTTTTGTGGAAATGTTGCACAAGACCGTTGAGTCCATCATGCAGAACATGAACAAAATCACCGTACAAAGTTTAGAGACTAATGCATCACCCACCCGAAAGAAAAAACTACCGAAAAATTTGGATCTTAGTACAAGCCTTCCTATGCAATGGGATGCAGGTGGCAAGAACGTGCAAGATATTTAGTCGGTCTCTTTTCCAGTCCAAAAGCTTTGTTTTTTGTTTTCCTCCTTTTCAGTGTTTGATTTTCAATGTTTTCAGCTCTTTTTTTCTCAGGCAATAGGGTTTATTGCTTCTTTTCAACTGTTCAATTCTTATTTACATCCATTTGGGACTATTTTCGTGTGTAGGCAAGTTTTCCTTGTCTTTCTTTTAGGGCCATTTTTTTCGTAGTTTTCCACTATGACTTTTGTTCAGTGGAACTGTAGGGGCATTAAAAATAAAAAAATCTGGCTTAAAGTTCCACCATTTTCTACTTCTGAATTTTGGGTTTATCAGGAAACCTTTCTTAAACATGAAGATCATCGCCTTTGTTCTTCAAAAAATTATTTTTATATTGATAGGCAAGGTCGACTCGGAGGAGGACTGCTTACGGCCATTCCTAAAAATGCTTCTGGTAGAATCATTCCTACAGGCTTTTCCCATAACTTCAATCAGGAGATTCTTGCAGTCGAAGTTCATTTTAAAGACTTTCATTTTATCATTATTAACCTGTATGCTCCTCAAGGACTTAATATAGAAAATGTGAAATATTTTTTTGATTCCTTTTCAATTCCTGTTTTTATCTTCGGGGACTTTAATCTTCATCACCCTTTTTGGGGATCAAACAGATAATCTCTTCTAAGTAATGATTTCGTTGAATGGCTACAAAACTCCAGTTTCATTCTCCTTAACTCTTCTAATCCCAGTTATGCCGCTTACACTGGATCAGCTTCCCTTCTCGATCTCTCTATTTGCTCCGTCTCTATTTCTCATGCTGTCGATTGCTATGTTTTGGAATCTAATTTTGAAAGTGACCACTACCCTGTTATCATCACATGGTCGATTTTGGATCACACTCCAAAAAAAAATGTCAATGGACTGGAACCGGATTATGAGTAACTCTGCCACAGTTTTAACTACAAATACTAGACTTAATGCTCTGACGAGTAAAATCTCAGAAGTGATTAGAGACAATACAAAAATCATAACTCTACTGGCTAAAAATTACCCTCCCTGGTGGAACTTATCCTGTCACAACTTTCAAAAACTGAAAATACTTTTTCGCAAAAGAGCCGTTCACCTCATTTCAGAATCAGATTGGATGAAACATAAAAAGTATGCAGCAAAACTTCGATTTCATATTAAAAAGGCCAGTCGAAACTATTGGGATAAAATATGTAACATAACCAAAAATCCTCGTATGTTTTACTCCATGCTTAATAGAATATACAATCATACAAACCAAGAAATAAACACAGTAAATCTTATCCTGCACAACAATCATTCCATTTCAAATCCTGTTCAGCAAAGTAACCTTTTCGCTGATTTTTTCTCCAACAATAGCATGAAGCACGAGCCGATTCCTTTGGATTATTGTGAAGATTGTAATTCTCATCTTAACATTCCTATCCATCTTCTGGAAGTCAGACAAGGTATCCAGAAAACGCGGAATTCAACCCCAGGTGCTGATGGCATTACAGCGAATTGGTTTAAAAGACTCAGTAACACAGACTTAACATGCATTACTTCCTTTTGCAGGAAGTTTTTACTACTTCTTGTATCCCTGAGGAATGGAAACATTCGATTATTGTCCCAATCCCAAAACCTAATAAGGACAAAACAAAAATCAACTCTTATAGACCAATTGCCCTCACTTCTGTTTTTTCAAAAGTTTTCGAAAGAATTTTGATTCAGTGTATTATTCACCATTTACTAACCGAGAAAAAAATACCTCCTTCTGTGAATGGCTTCCTTCCCCTCAGGGACAATCAGCTTGCAGTTTACAAAATTCACACTGCCATTTCTGAAGCCCATAGCCATAAGAAATACTTCATCGGCATAAGTCTGGATATTAAAAGTACATATGATACTGTATACATCGATGGCTTATCTTTAAGTGTCTTCAGCTTGGAATTACGGGTAATATTACAAAGATCCTGCACAACTTTTTGCAAAATCGGACCCTTCAAGTTCGTTGGAGAAACTCTCTCTCTGAGACTAAACCTGTTCAGAAAGGTTTGCCTCAAGGCAGTGTTGTATCGCCAATCCTTTTCGTATGTTTTCTCGCGGATTTTTCTGAAACCATTGATGTGGGTGTAGATTATTCAATTTTTGCTGACGACATTTTTATTTTTTGTGCTCATACATCTTTAGATCATATTTCAAAGAAACTGCAGAATATGATGGAAAATGTTTATAAATGGTGTAACTACTGGAAACTCAATATTAGTCCTGAAAAATGCTCTATAGCTGACCTTTCAAAAAAGAAACTACAGTCCATCCCTCGAATTACATATGCAGGCTTTCCACTCCCTTGGAAACAAACTATCAAATATTTAGGTATAAATTTTTCCAAAATTAACCAAAATGGTGTTATACTGAAAACTATTTGATCTAAAGCCCTCAGGAAAATTAACGCTCTAAAATCTATTGCATACAAGAATTACGGCCCCAGAACAAAGGATCTTATAAACATAGTAAACAATAGCATTTGTAGTCTCTTTTATTACAGTTGTTCAATCACAAACAAATTTTCTGAAACTCAATATAAAGCATGCAATACTATACAAACTATGGCTCTCAGAGTAGCTCTCGGACTGCCTAAATGGACCCCAAACATTGTGCTCATGAAAATTTCGGGTCAGGAAGTGCTATCGGAAAAAAATCAAGAGACTAGCGGCACAGTTCTTTATCAGGCAACTTGCCAACGGTGTTCATTCTCCCATTTATGATCAAAACTGCAAACTTAGCATTAAATTAATTAAAAGAGATGAAGTAATGCTTGCTAATTTATTTACGGAACTGGACACATCTACAGACCATATTATTGCTTTTCCTGATACCCTCTTCTCGCGAAGTAACTTTTGTGAAATTTTTCTTTCTAATTTTAGTTTCCAAAATAAAGCTCATCCAGCTTTTCTGATCAAGGACCTCTTTGAAAAAGTTGTGTACAAAGAATTTCAGGACTACCATATCATTGCTACGGATGCATCCAAATCACATTCTTTCACTTCTATCGCAGGTATTTTGAACCTGCAATCTTTGTCTAATGAATTCAACCCATCAATTCCATCTTTACGGCGGAAGCCTTGGCAATTTGTCAAGCCCTTGATGAACTCTGTGTCACAGATAAAAACTTACTTTTACTGACAGACAGTTACTCAGTTCTTCAAGCTTTAAAGTGCCTTACAATCAAGTCTCCAAAGGTTATTCACAGACTTGCTGGCAAAATTCTTGTTAGGAAAAATTTTCATCAAAATATTAGTTTGGTGTGGACTCCAGGGCATTCACTAATCCATTGGAATGAAAAGGCGGACTTACTCGCACAAACGGTCACGGAGTCGCACCCATTACTAGAGTGGATTGCTTACGAGGGTATAATTTCTCGTTTTCAGTCAATTTCTCTTCAAAAAACGAACCATTCCTTTCAAAACAGCAAATATCAAGAATCAATTGGAGATATTCCCGCCATGTTAACTCTAACTCCTTATCTCAAAAATAGAAGAGAGGATATTATTATTGCACAACTTTTAAACCGGATGATTATTACTCTGGCGCTATTGCATAGATTTGGTTTACATAATAACCCTCGTTGTCATATTTGCAATCGTGACAGTAACATTGAACACATTATTTTGTTCTGTTCCAAATACTCCAATCGTAGGTCTATCCTCTGGGGAAAACTTAATTTTGATCTTCAATTGTGTTCGTCTTTAAAAGCCTTTTTTCAAAACGCTGTTTCAGATAAGCGGCATCTTAGGATTCTTCTTCAATCTCTGAAGTCTTTTGACATTTATTAAGCGCACCTTTTTTGGCATTTATTGAGTGCATCTTTTTTGACATTTATTGAGTGCATCTTTTTNNNNATTTATTGAGTGCATCTTTTTTGACATTTATTGAGTGCATCTTTTTTGACATTTATTGAGTGCATCTTTTTTGACATTTATTGAGTGCATCTTTTTTGTCATTTATTGAGTGCATCCTTTTTGGCATTAGGGGATAATGGCCTTTGTTGCTAAAAATCCCGTCTCATCACATCTCAATCAATGCATCTCAATGGCTGCTGTTTGTTTACATCAGACATTGAGATGTAAATAAAAGGTGAGGAAAGTTTAACTTGCTTTAGATTAACACAAAAATAATTTGTAGTACTTATACATTTAAACTTATAATTTTAATATATATTAATTTAAATATGGCCAAAATAAAAATTAATTTATCTAACACATACAACTTTGTTTGCGAATAGATCAATGGTGCGCAAACTATTTTTATTTCCGACCCCCCACTTTGTATAAAATTTTTCACGACCACGTTTTTTAAAGAAAAGCCTTATATTTTTTATTCTCAAATTAATTTCTTTGAATTTAGTGACCCACAAAAATTTTGTCTCCACCCCCGAAGGAGTCACGACCCACGGTTTGGGCACCACTGGAATAGATGAATATAAGAGAAACATTTTATACCAATTGAACATTTTGGCACTATGGAATCTGTGTACAAATTTAACTTTTTAAACTTATTATTTTCAATCTCCTTAGAAGTCAAAGTGTTTTCAACCAAATTCTCACCTTATTTGATGAAACTTTGTAATTGGAGTTATATGTCTAGGATAAATATTTAAGGAAATAAACTCCTGTTCCATTTTCGGGGGGACACCCTTTATAATGCATTATTTCATCATTCATGATCATTCAAATGTGCTAACGTTAGTGGAAGACCGTGCCCCTACAATGATATAGATTTCTTAAGAGGAAGGTTCAAATTAATTGAAAGCTTATAAGGATTTTGCAGAACTCATGCACCAGTGAAGCCTAATTTTGAATAACTTAATTTAAGAATAGGAACAGTGGAACTAGGAATAAAGAGAAATATAAACCATGAATTATTGCTATACCTAGAGAAGGAAGTGTTTGTGTATGAAATGAAAATATTCTTAATATTTAATTGTAATGACTGTTTTAATCAAGTATAGGTGAACATGTATCAAAATTTGATTGTGCAATTAGAAACGAATTTCTGTTGATTTCAATTTTAAAAAATAAAACTGAAAACGCAACAAACCTAGTTTGTCTTTAAGCGAAGCAGCTTAATTTTGTTACAGGAAATTAATTTTTGTTTTTTTCATGTTATTTATCATTACGGTTTTCAATTTTGTTTGCAGATGCTTCAGTTTGCTACTGTTGGAAATTATGCCCGAGAAGAAGAAGGATTTGTACCTTGGGCATGGGACCTTTTATTCTCATTGAAGCTTCATGCTCTTGATAAAAAGTTTCCAATGTGGGTTCAGATATATGATGGCTTCTTGGATATTGATTTTCTGCCTGATCCATTTGAAGAACTGTGGCTCCAACCATTGCTAAATGGATATGAAGAAAAACATCCTGTAGCTTGTTATCTTTTTCTTGTTATGACAAATATTGGACACAAGTTAGTTTTTAAAAATGTCCTTTCATAAAAAATAATTTTCTACAAAGTGTAATTATGAAAAGCATTCTATAATGTGTTTCATTTTAGCTAGAGCATTTTTAGTTGCCTTTTTATATGTAGCTATAAACCATGTGTCAATTAAATAGTGAGACTATACTTTTTAAAAAATTCCTGTAAAATTAGTGAATCAGAAACATATCCTCCTTTTAAAAATTAATATTTTCTTGTATCATTTTACATTAATTATTTTACAAAGAATTTTTAAAATTGCTTTCTACAACATTCTTTCCAAAACTGTTATTCTTAATGCAATATACATAGTATACTTGAACAACATTAATTTCAATTTGAAAAATTACTGAAAAACTAACTTAAATTAATAATCAAGCTGAATTTTAGCATTAATTTCCATCCTGGATTATAAATATTTCACTGGCATGCATGGAAATTTGTGTAAGACATTCAGGGATAACATACATGATCACAAATAAAAAAAAAACATTAGAAACATCAGTTTTCAATTAGAAGATCATAAAAAGATAAAAATTTATGACATTTTTCTCAGAAGGGATGACCAACACGTTATAGAATTAATAAAGTATTAGTTGATATTTATGAATACTTATTTGTATTCTCACATGCAAAAGATTTCAAAGGAGCACGTCTATGATTATTATGATAAATCTGCAATTTTCTTCTTCACTTATAGTGGGAAATTGCACTACATGATTTTCTTTCTTATCTAACTAATATCTATTAAGTGTTGGCTCATATGCTGTTTGGTTTTCTTCGTCCTTTTTTGTTTGCTTTAACTACTTCTGTTTTTATGCTTTAAAAATAGACGATTTAGATGAGAATTCTTTGTATTTTAAAATTAGTATTTTATTTAGGAAAGCAGCGATGACAGAATTAATCTTAATTGTTTGTTATTTATTTTTTAAATTAGGTCTTAAATCATGTAAAATAATGTTGCTTAATCTTTAGTGTACGCAGATTGATGATTGAAGGTTTGCAGTGCCTGACAGCACTTGTGAAAAGCCGTCAATACTTAGCAGCTATACAATCTTTGTATTACATATTGCCTTTCTTTGTGAAGAATAGTGAAGAACTGTTATCCCAAACAGAGTAAGATTTTTTTAAAACTTTTTATTTGTTTAACTTTTAATTAAAGTGTTGGTGCAACAAATTTTGTCTCTCATTTTAAAAACTATATCATAAACAAATTTAATTTGTTCAGTTTTGATGAAAATGTACGTGCTAACAAATTTCATTGTAATTCTTTTGCATATTTTGATCTATCAAGGATTATATCATTTTATGAGTAAGTGGAGAGAAATCTAACAGATTTGAAATAGGTTTTTTTGTTTCAGATGTCAAATAATTTCAAAATAAAGGATTTTGAAATAAAAATATAAACATGAAGATTTTTTTCAAAAAAGTAACTAATTTATTTAAACAAACTGTAATTTTTGGTTTTGAGAATTCCAAGTAGATATTGAATGAATCTTTGAAATTTTTATTGTAATCAACTACACTTGATTTTGTGGATCTTCAAGACTGATGCCAAGTATCTATTCGGTAGGGTGAAATAATGAAAAATTTGCAAATATGAAGAAAAATCGAAGAAAAGCTTTCAAAAAAAATTTTAGAAATTTTATACTCAAAGTTATCCTTTAAAAATCAGAATGTTCAGTACAGTAAAAGCTTAACTAACCGGCATGCTCGGAAAACGCCGATTTCCGGATACCTGAAAAGTCCAGATAGTTGAGTGTGATGGGAAAAATGGGGGAAGGGGGGTAGCCTTCTTTTTAAAAAATATTTTTTTTGGCCAAATAATTTGTTTTTGTCATTTTGAAATGCACATTAAATATAACTTTTTAAAAATACTTCTGTATCTTCCATAACATTGTATTTTATGAAGATATTAATTTAACATTGATGATAAAAATAGTACGATCTGTAGCCGAATTTTTACCGTATTACCGTTATTGTAAAAATATAAACATATAAAAAGAGCCGACGAAACTGAAAACTATTCTACTCAGCAAGCATAATAAAACTCTTTTAAGTGATCATAAACAAATCCCAGATTGAATATCAAAACTAATTATCTTTTAAAAAAATCACAAGAGTTATTGCGCAATAAGCGCACCTCCAATTCTCCCGCACGTGATATTACATAATTGGAATCAACATCTGCCGGTATTCGAAGAGTAAATAAATAAAGGAAACGAAAGAGGCTTAACAATCTAGAATAAGCCCCCATGAGCTTTTTTTTTTTACCGATTCTATCCCTTTACCTTTTTTTTTTGGTTGTCGATTTCGTTTATTGGCGAAAGATGAGTACCTTTCATTATTTTTTTGGGGTTCTCACTTTTGTCTTTGCCCCCCCCCCCCCCATAAAACAAGTCTGTTTTTTCATAGTACTGTATATTGCTTTTTTTCCCTTCTACACCCCTCCGTGCGGAGCGGACATTGCATTCCAGAAATAAATTTTCTGCGTGAATGGAACAACATGGACGAGCTCGTGGTAAATTTTGGCGCGTGGATGTAAAATTTTTAGAAAAACGAAATAATTTTTCTAATTTTTCCGGTTAGTTGAGCTTTTCGGATACTTGAATGCCGGATAATCGAAAATTTACTGTAATTTATAACAGGTTCCTCCTTTTTGTCATTGAAGTCTATTTTTTAAACTAATTTTATTTTTGGAAAGTTAAAGATGTTTATGTTAGGGGTTATATTGGTCTGCTTAGTAATGTATTGATTCACTGTTCCAAAATAAAATTCTTCAAAAATAATGAAAATCCTTAGAAAACTGTTAGTTGAGGATTTCATTTTGATTTGAAGTATCTTATATATATATATGTAATGGTTAATGTGATTAATTGGTTATTATGAATATTTACCAGTAATAGTGATAAATGACTTATCACATTAACTGGTTATTATTCATAATAAACGATTAAACACATTAACTGTAACATATATAGGGTGTCCCAAAAAAGTGGAACAAACATTTATTTCCCTAAATATTGCACTTAGACATATACTTCCAATTACAAAGTTTCATCAAACAAGGTAAGAATTTGTGTGAAAACACTTTGACTTCTGCGAAAGTTGAAATGTCTGTCAATGAATAAAATGTTCCTCTTACATTCATCTATATATAAATCACGATTCTATCTGCAAAACCTGCAGAGATATATTAAATTTTAAGGGGCTGCTCACAAATTTATATGGAGATGTTTATTGCAGAAATGCAAATTTATTCAACATAGAAAAACTGCAAAATGCCATTGTATGTCTAGTAATACATCATGCAATCATCATGGATTGAAAAAATTCGCCAATGACGCATACTGTTGCTCAGTTTCATTGGCAGATAGTTGCAAAAATCGACTTGATAAAAAATAGAAGAAGAACTTGAGAAAATAAAATTTAGCATTTAACAGAAAAATAGCCTGCAACAAGCATATTAAAATATTTGCTCTCAGCATTGCACGTATTATTAAGTTTTATCTGAAGGCAGTGGCGACTAGGGCTGGGCGATGTCCAGACTTTATCATTTCAACTAGCTGCATGGCCCGGCGTTGCATGGGCAATCTTGAATAATGGGATATTTCCGGGCGGAGAGAAGTGAGATCACGTGAGGCCTTGGGATCCATATTTTCATATGCCCGGCTCCATTTTTTTCAACAAATATTGTCACTTAGTTTCCCCAACAAATGTAAATATTCTTTCAAATCTAGTCTTTTTATTACTAATTTTCATATGCCCACCTCCGGTTTATTTCTTTTTTTGCACATATTGTCGCTAACGTAAACGTTACGTTTCCCCCAAAACATAAAAAATCCTTTGAATCCAATATTATTTAATTAAAATTTTTTAATCCAACCATTTAATTACCTTATAGTTAATAACCCAGCATTTCTCGGAATGCACATTTTTTCATATGCCTGCCTCTCTTTTTTTTCTCTGCAAATATTGTCACTAAGATCCCCAACAAACGTAAATCTGTTTTGAAACCTCTCTTGTTGGATTAAAACTTTCAGTTCTAGACTTCTTACTACCTTAAAGCAGTTTGGTTTGAATGAAAACGCGAGAATTCTTATGCTTATAAATTAAAACAGATTAGCATGATATTTGTTTTGAAAAAGAAAAAATAAAACGAATAATAATGAAAAAAACGGATAAAAATGAATAATTATTTTCCCCAACAACCGTAAATGTTGCGAAACACCGTACGACAAAAAAAAGAAAGAAAAATGCAGTAAAACGTTTTTTTTTTTTTTTTTTTTTAATTTTT